>JAOVYW010014993.1:22785-36484 GCA_025775045.1 Hiodon tergisus | reverse complement strand
ATATATGTGTTTAACTTATTTTACCTTTTTAAAGGTACCTTACTTATTTTTAAATTTTCAAACATTTTAGCCGACAGAAACGATAAAGTGATTTCCATTAAGGTAGAGGGCAGGCTCCTGCTACAAACTGAAGTTGCTCTGGTATTTCTCCTTTCAGACTGAGAGGAAGAAGATTACGACCCTTCTCTTCTGTTGGTCAACATCTTGATTGTTTTTGATAATTCACTCTACATTTCGCTTTGTGTGAGTTGTAATCATCGTTCCCAAGGGTGATTACGAAACAACGCTGCGCGATGAAGGTTGTCTTTGTTTAGTGCACTGTCTGGCTTTTTGCCGTTCAGTTGGTTGAGATTTGTAATTAAACAAAAGAGTGATGATATGCCCTGTAAGTTTCTGACATTTTGGAGAATCGGTGAAAATCAATTCCGATCGGACAGTGTTACTAGTTGCTCTGAAGCCCGTACACACAATAATGCATTATCACATTGCTGAATTAATTGGATTGTTTGAGGTGGCATAATGATACGAGCGCAAATTGGTGTGAAGATAACTTCATTCTCTAGCATTAATATTCCCAGGAGGGGGGGGGGGGGAACTCTTGATAAATGTTCTTGTAGTCAGTCATCCGTTTTTAATTTTCAATACTTGTCTGCCCGAATACAGTATGGTACAAAAACAGAAATTAGCGACAGATGGCACGTTTTTAAACTTATTTTGAGCTGTTGTGCCAGCTATCAAAGCACCGGGGCTGCACGCAGAGAAAATTTTGAGTGTTCGTATCCGTGGCGACTTTATCATTGGGGGGGGGGGGGGTCATCAGCCAGTGTCATCACCTATGCCAGGTATTCCAAAGATCCGCAGCAGTATTGCAGTCCCTGTAATATCAGAGTTCTAATTAGACCTGCGTATTACTTTTGGGAGAGAACGTAACAACAAAGAAAAACATTTTTTGATTTTTAATTTAATCTGCATCCAGATATTGTTTTTTGGAATGGGGCCGTACTGTTCAGGAACGTTTGTATGCCGGGGACCTGCTGCAAACAACCTATAATTTACATTTGCAATCCAGCAGGGATCAGAGAAAACCAGTATTAAGCTTTATTTAACATTCTTTAACATGCACATGACTGAATCTGTGCTGCTTTGTTATTAATTATTCTCACAGAGCTGTTTATTTTCATATTTGATAAAACATAGACGATTTAAAAATATTGTATTTTAGTTTTTAAATGATAGGCAGCCACACACAGCTTGTGGTGCCTGTAAAGGCTAAGCAGTTAGCTTCACTGCTACAGTATGCCTTCTCTAGCCTATAGTAACTATCCCTCTTGCAGACGATCTGCGCTGAAAAATTACCGTTTAAAAGGGTATCACGCAGCGGGGGAGGGTGCATGACCCATATCCTCCCCCGGCTCGTGAGAAGATGCCGGCCTCCCTGAGGTTGATTGGCATGGGACAGCCGGAGATGAGAAACACAGCACCCGTCTTCCCCCCTTCATCCCCTGTGCTGATCACTGGGCTCAGCCTGTGACCTCTCAATCAGTCCCCTCTCTCTCCCGCGGCCTGCCGTTCACTACCCGCCGCCAAGCGTTTCTGTCTTCGTTTCAGTGATGTCAAAATAATTCAATCATGGGCTGGAGCAGAGTGAGGTCGGTCCCGTGTTTGAGGGGATTGTGTGAGGACAAAGGCAGGCACCCGTCCACCCAGGACCCAGCAGCTATGAAGACTCCAGCTGTTCTCTTTTACCGTTCCCTGGACTTTATTCTCTCAGCGTGGAAAAAAAAACAAAAACAGTCACTCCAACACTTTAACTCATTCTGACAAGGACCATAGAGTCAGTTTCAAACAACATTTAAACCAGCATCCCCCTTGCTGCGAGGGGCCAGTAACCCTATTATTTGGTCCGAGGTGTGGGTGAAATGTTTATTGTCTGTTGTTAGGAAGCAGATCAGTGAGCTGTGCCCAGGGGTGGTGAACGAGGTTGCTGTCTTGGCATTTACGGTAATGTTTGTTTCCACGTCTACACTGACCTATTGCTGTGCTGGCACTGGAGTGAGTGAAGACATGAAGGAGACGGGCTAACAAGCTGGAGATGAAGGAAACCGCCTATGACCCGCGCCGCTTCCGGGAAAAGGATCTGAGTAGCCGAGTAGTAGCTGGGAGCGGCTACATTGGATGCAGTGTACTACAAAGCTTAGTTTGCCGGGGAAATGAGAGTGTAATTCGCACTGGAGAGAGGAGAGCGATGATGATTTTGCGAGAATTGAGTTAACTCCGCCCGATATGTTGCTGGTAGCGTCAGGGGTTAAACCATCAAGAGCCCGGCGTTGTTTTGCTCGTAGCGGCTGCGATAACTCTGAATGAGCGGTGTGAGAATTACCCAGACTCAGTGGGCCTTGCGTCGGGTTGTTCATCACCCTGGCATATCTCTGTTTAATGCGGATGTTCCATTCTGCTACGCGGGACATTAGCACGGCCTAATGCGAAATGTGACATTGTGGGTTTTTACACTCAGCCACCCTCCATCATCGATGCCTGGCATAATGGAGCATTGACAGGTAAACGCAAACAGACGGGTCAACGCAGCTCCCAAACGCAGGGGTGTTGTTTCGGGGCGAGGGCACCGCCATCGGGCCCCTCAAAAATCTTGCCTACTCTGGGGTGCTCACCTCCGCCTCCGCGCCGAATTTCAGGGCTGATCCCGCTCCCTTTGACTTGTTAGCTCCTGCATGGTTATAGCGCCCCTTGGGGATTTACACTGACGGTGCGACAGAGGAGCGATAGGAGGGGATTGTTTTTGTGAGGCTTCAGAAGTATGGGGAAAGAGTGGTGGGGGGGGGGGGGTGACATTTCGAGGCTGCAGTCTTGTGAAAAGTGAGGCGAGCATTGGAGATGCGGGGGCATAAAATGTTAAATGCAAAAAGGGTTGGATTCTGATACTGTTATCTTTGTGTTAGGTTATTAAATCCTACTTCAACATTATTGCGGTGTGATATTTTACCCTTAATTTAACCCCTTGGTAATATTTTTTATGGAGAAGCTCAACAATTGGGTCCGTGTGTTATCAGCTGATGAAAGAACAGATGATAAATGTAGTTTATCAAGTAACTGTGTCCTTGTTTTATCCCTGTTGTTGTAACATTTTGTTATCCAGAGTAATGAATGTGTTTACCACTTTGTAAACCCTGAGTCTAAACTATATTTATCTGACATTAGTTTGAATTATTGAAACTTGCTTCTGCCTTTGTCGCTTCAGGATGTATATTTATATAAAGCAAATGTACAAAACAACCAAGAAAGCACTGAAATGATCATCGCTGACCATATAAAGTACACATCATCTGTGCTGCATCTGAAGGTTAACATCTGTAATATTAAAGTGAAGTGATTGTAGAACTGGATATTTTTTCAGTTTTACTACTATTTATTTAGCAGTGAAGATGATTAACATTTACGATGTACCCAGCCTGACCACAACCTCTTCTGATTGGCTGTTGGTGCCATCGCTTGTCCTGACGTAGTAGATGAGTTGTCTGTTGAGACGTTAAAGCCACAGTTCAAAGCGTTATTGTATTACTGGTCGTGGCAACACGTATTCCAGAGGAATTTGTGATGCAAGTCACCAATGCTAAGCATGTACTGATTTTCAGTAAGAATACCTTTACCACACAAATGTCCTCCCCATCATTGGTTGGACTTCCTGTTTAAATGCAGGTCGATTATTTCTAGATAGACAAAAGTAACCTAAATAAGTAGAGGAAGTATAATGTATAATGGTTGGAATTTTTTACTTTTTAGCCTTTTTTATAAAAAATTCAAACCGCTAATTTAAAATACTTTTAAAAGCTTAAAATCACACATTTGGTTAGATTTTATTTTTTGTTTGGTTGTTGTTGTTGTTTTGGTTTTTTTTGGAGAAATCTTTGGCAGTATTAAACCAAACGACTTGTGTTGTGTTACGAGTCTTTCTATTCAAAAACGTCAGACTGGGTGAGCAACGGCTTAAAGCAGACGTTCAGAGAAAATTGACCCAATTGATGTGCAGAGCTGACATGATCAAAAACAACGCAGGATTTTACCTTGTAACATAATCCACAGCTACGAATTGTTTAGTCATTTTCAGCTCTGTCTGAACATCGTGGGCACATCGCAATGCTGGCATGTTGGCGTCTGAATAGCAGGGCTGGCGCTTTAAATTCTGGTGGCACGGACCCTGGTAAGTTAACACATGCCCTCGTCGACAGCTGTCTGCGCTGGCAGCTCCACAGCGTGGAGTGTGCTTTTCACACCAGCACGCAGGAATCATTCTATCTGCCTCATTGCAGAAGGCCACGGCTGCTGTTTGCTATCAGCTTATCTTGATGAGCAAATGGCGGCGTGGCGGGCTCAGCTACTGTGGAGGCAGGGATGTTGAATGAATTGCATTTTCTCAGGGGGACTGTTATGCGGGCGCATGCCAGCATCGGAAATTCGACGTACCCCCTCCCTGTGCGTGCCTCAGAGCAAAATCTCACCAGCAGGGCCCACGAAAAGGGGTACAAGAGGGCGGAGTTCACTTGGGGGGGACTAACTCCGCTGAATGGGATAGTTCTCTAGGATGCTGAAAGTTTTAGTTTTTTTCTCTCGCTGGAGTGGAGGGTAGGTGATGTATCAGATTTAATTCCTCCAAAAGCAGCAAGCCAGTCCACTGACGTTACCGTAGACTGAGAGCTTCAGCCAAGCCTAGCGGGAGGTGGTTCTGTGGCCTTAATGGACCTGTCTCCACAATCTGATTGATTCTGAAGCTCGGGAGTAAATGCAAGCGTTTGCCCGGGATTCTCTCCCCCCTCTCCCCCAGCGTCTCATTACGCATCCCTTTGCTTCTCTCTCTCTCTCTTTAAGCTGAGTGGGTGAAGGCCAGGGTCTTGAAAGGATGAGAAGTTCTCCCACTATTCACCTGAAACTCCGTAGACCTACTCAATTGCCAAAGGTCTACTGAGGTGCGTGCACGCAGAACAGACCCGTGATCCTTGCAGGCTATGGTGACACTCAAACCAAAGGCAACAGCACTTAATGCATCAAGGGACTCGACCTCTTAGTCTGTTTTTGTTTGTTATTAATTCATTAAAAAGGCTCATTAAAAAGGCTCCTTCATTACTGAATTCCAGACCACCACAGTAATTCAAACTACAATATATATCTCTGGTTGGGTGCGTTTGTATTTGTGTTACAGACGTAAGGCGCTGTCACGATGCCTGGTGGGGCTGGACCTCCCTGTGGTTCCTCTCCACAATCCCTTTCCCTCAAACTCTCCGTGGTCGGGAGGATTGTGCTGCTGAAATTGCTCACTGACCTCCAGGTGCAAATGGGCACGGCTGCTTTTCTCTTCATCTTAAGCCAGGCCTTTCTTCCCCAGCACTCCATGTTAACACCTTCAGGTTCAGAAACCACAGCGGAGACTGCTGCCTCAATTGAGCTGTTCCTCGCGATTGTGTCCGTCTGTAAATCATTTTGGGACTACATAAAGCAGACGGCATTTTATCATTGTACTCATAGCCCAGTTTCAAATTCTAATCTTCATGGAGTGTTCAAAAATTCCCTGGAGTTGTTTAGATGGATGACCCTGGCCTGGTCTCATGACTCAAGCAGATCTCTGTTTGACTTGTCTTACTTTACACTGGTAGGCAGAAGGGAGAATACATTAAGACACAACTTTTGTGCAGAAAGTTGTGATAATATTAAATTTGAATATTTCTGCTACCTGCTGGCAGAATGCTTTGTGGGTTAAAGAATTCTAATTAATCTAGTTCATATTTTAAATTAGGACACAGAATTTTTTAACAGTCTAAACTGTCATAGGGGCTTTTTTTAAATAAATGTTGTAAAGCGTTTTTCCACACTATTGCTAATTATTATATATAAGTATTACATAATAACCAACAGCACTGAAAATGTAATATATTTTTACATTAATGACTCCCCACTATAATAAACAATGTCAAACTTTGGTTATTCTATGATGGCACATGGTAGGTTGGGAGATTTTTATTTATTTATTTTTTAAATGGAAAAGCTATTTTTGTCCTGTACCAATCAATATACAGTTTACCTGGAATGCATTGATTTATACATAAAAAATATACTATTTGCAAGGATTATTATTATTTCCCATTTATAATAGGGATTTTTTTTTTTTTTTTCCAATTAAATGAATGCTATTTAAAAACACTCTGACTATCAGGAAGACCAGGGCAATTATCTTTAGCGATGAATGATTTCAGCATCCAATTTTCCATAAGGGTAGGTTCCCCAGCTCCAGCTGTGACAAAGAAAGTATCTGAGCCTAGAAATTAGTTCAGGGGAAATTAAATCTAAGAGCGTAATTATTATAACGAAATGACACTTGTTGCTAACAGAAAAAATGATGTCTAATAATGTGGTTATTGAAATATAAACCACTGCCTGGGAGACGGGGAAATTAAGCATTGTCTGTGTGCTTGTTATCACAGGGGAAATGGTTCAGGAAAAGCTATTACAGAAATCCTTACTCAAATCTCACAGGATGAGGGGTTAATGATGTCACATGGCTCCGACTTGATAGATGAGGGAAGACACGGGTTGTGTTCGTTTTCTGTTAGCGTTAGCATTAACTTTAGCAAACGTACATCCTGCATGGGACGTGGTGCATTTTCATCAGTAACCTTTAAAATCCTGGCCGGGGGGCGATCCTGATGTAAATACAGCGCCCTGGAAACGCGGTAATGGGGATTTTCTCCGAGTTCGGCTTGCTCTGATTTATTCTCAGAACCTGCGCTTTTCCTACGACACGTTCCTGGCTCTCTGTTATTTCCATGCACACACTGCAGAATGAATCAGAGTTAGTTTGGGGCGACGCCTTTTTGAAAAGGCACACTGCAGAATAAAGAAGGATTGATGTAGCCCTGAATGTCACCAGAGTTGAGACTACTGGTGTTTGCATGGGCTTCTGTTCTTTTTCCATAAAAAAAACGCTTTTCTCCTTAGCTGAACGCAGCCCATACACTCGTTTTTTAATCTAACGGGGGCGGGGGACAAAAATACCTGGGATTGCCCAAGATTGCATTTCGCTGGGGCAAGATACCAGGGGCCCACATTGCCGTAGTCTTTTATACGTAGTGCATGTTGTGCCGTTTTGGAATATTGCTGTATCACGCCACTTGACTCTTGAGAACAATTGGCAGTTTTTCTTATTTTATTTTGGGTTTGTTTGACTATAAACTGGTTGATTTTTTTTCTGGTCTCGTTAAGAGAGAGACACGACAGAATTAACTTCGTAGAAGCGGAAGGAATATTTGTGGGGTCATTGGGTTCCTGCCCTGGAGACCCTTAATCGGTCATTTCTGCGTTCTCCATTACGGCACTCGTAACAATACGAGCATCAGGTTTGTGGGGGTGGCGCTGCGGGGATGACTGTAAAAGTAAGGTTTTACCAGAGGTCAATTCTCATTCCGAGAAAATAATTCCTGCGTTGGAGGAGCGGTCGACCCGTTTCACTTCCCAGTTGGTGGCCATGCCTTGTCGTACTCTCAGAGTACAGCGAGACGCTCTCTCTGCCTATTGCAGAACGTTTTCTGTGGGCCGTTGGGTTTCAGTGATTCACAAAGCAGGACTACTTCAGTTGTGGCACGGGACGGTGCTGGAACTTTTAGCTTTGACACCATTTAAAGCTTCTGATCTGTAATGCCGTTTTGCCAGTCCATCTGCAAAGCCCTCCTGTATTATCTTATTAAGTTGTCCGACCCATTTTTCATTCGCTTTTTGGAAGTGACTTCAGAAAGTCTCAGTTGTGTAAGCTGCTGGTGATGACAAAGGACTTCTGCGCTTTACCTATTTGTGGCCAAATACCCTTTGAGAACATATTTTTGAGTATATATATATATATATATATATATATACATATATAGTAAAAATATAGACTATCTTGCGGTATATTTTCCTAACATTTAAGCTCTATAGGCTGTGGATCAGCAGTGTGTGACTGGTGAGTGAAATGAAAACATCTGCACAACAGCAAAGAAAGTACCAGAACATTAAACGTTTTTAACTCTGCAGGCTTCTGCAGGATTCTGCAGGCTTCTGCAGGCAACTGGGTCTGCTGCGTGAGGGCTTTGGGGGACAAAGGGCCTTTCTGCAATCAGGCAGTCAACCAAAAATTGACTATAAAATTGCTGACCTTGAGTTACAAGTGGTTGTGATGACCCTTACTCCGTATCCCGTTGCCACAGCTCACCGCAGGGAGTTCCACACCAATGGAATTAAACTCTCTATACACGCCCCACTCATTTTCAAATGGTTATTTATACAGCAAAATGAAAAAATATTACATAGAAATTACACTGACAACCACAGTGATATATGATCTTTATTTGGCATGATGTAAATTTTCTCTATCCACTGGCAGATTTGGAAAAAAACAAAAAACTTTGAAAACATTTCTGCTTAAAACAAGATACATGCCAAAGCGTCCCTGGTTTTTTCTTTTTGCTCTTAATTGTTAAAAATAATTTGATTTTATCAAGACCAGGTAATTCAAAAAACAACAACTCGGACATTCCACATCGAATGATCTGTTGCAGATGTCGTGCCAGATTCGTTTCTGCGCCTGATGAAGGGTGACAGGCCCACACCTGGCCTTGACCCGTCCTCCCTCGATGTCCCCACGAGACCAGCCTAGAAGACGGCTTAATCCGCTTCTCTCAAACAAGGAGACGCGCTGATTGGATTAGGCAAACCGTCGAGTGATCCAGATGTTAGCCCCTCTTTCCAAGTTCACTGCCTTTGGGAATTCTAAAACTGTCAATCAGCAGTTTAGTTTTGCGTGGCTTGGACCCCCAAACAGGTACAGCACAACCCGGGATTGGATTCAGGCCCCTTTTGTCCGTTGGAGGGGAACGGTTCAACCCAGGGTCAGGCTGCAGACCGGACCGTAATCAGTTAAAGGTAATCACTCTCAAACTTCAGAAAAATATCCGCCATTTTTAACATTTCAACTGAAGAAGGAATCAATTAAATGCTCGACTTTCATCAAGGAGATGTAGCTTTTTTCCCAGCCTCGAGTCAACGTGAATCGATTTTAACCGTTCATCTCGGCAAGACCTTTCCCCACGGAGAATTACATTCAACTTTACTTTTCTTTTTTCATTCATTCAGGTTTTTTTCTATGGCGATTAATGATTGTCACTTGACGTGACATAATGACAACCTATGCCTATTCCTAATCCCTTAATGGGCACTAAATTAGTTTCACTCATTCGCTCAAAGTAGTGACTTTGGTCTATATTTTGACATTAATTACCTTTTAAATAATTTTTGATTGGTGCATGGTTATTATTAGTTTAACATTAGACTTTTTTTTTTCAAACGCTTAAAAAAAATCTAAAATCTTCTTAACATTGATAATGGGGAATCCCTCACCGAATTAAAATTGTTGCAATATCTCATTATCTCATTTAATGGTGAAATCAGCAGTGTATGATGTCAATTATAATGATTCCTGTGAAAATTAGGCAGTACAGTCTGCATTACTCTGCGCTACTCTTAGTTTTTTTGTGTGTGCCCGTGTAAGTTCTGGTATCATTGTAGCATTCGTTGTGCTGCGGTTAGCAAACACATCCAGCTATAAACAAACGAAGTTAGGAACGACCCGATCTAAGTTAAACCTGAGAAAAACGAATATCTTCACAAGCCGCACAGCCTCGCCAAAAACCATAACGGCTTCTGCCTTTCCGCGTGGCATTTGCTGACCCTTGCTGTCAGCAAAGAAAATGAAAGACTACAGATAAATGTCACCACTCTCAAATAGAGAAAAGCTACGTTTCACCCGTTCTCCATCGCTAGGACCCCCCCCCCCTCCTCTGGAGTCTCAGATCTGTTAGTTAATGCCACTGCCTACAGGTTTAATCTTTTACCAGGTGCAGTACAGCAGGGTCAATGTGACTCTACCATCTGCCATCATCCATCAAAATCGGCCGCACGGAAAGTACACTTTTGGAATCACCTCTTTCACGCCCTTTTAAGATTTTCTTAATTAAACCTCTGGTAGATTGTGTTCAGGTAGGCAGTATAATAATTGGTTTTTGGAAGAAGACACCCAGCGTAAAGCAGGAGGAAAGGTACAGCTTCTCCAAGCCTGCTTTCAGTCGGGACTGGCTTCTACTGGTTCTTGTCTCCCTGATTGAAAACCGGACCTGATGTCTTTTCAGACAGCAGTAATTCAAGGTGAGGTGGCATTCCTTCCTTGGGACTAAAGACGGATGCCTGTTTAGTCTAGTCTTTGGGCACCACCCTGTAGAGTACCTCGTCAGCAAGGAAAACCAGGAACACTTTCGACAGCTTCAAGGCGGTGGAGACGGTTCCATCAGATTACTTAAATTGCCCACAGTGCTGGGCACCAGGAGTCAGGTAAATCGGATTCCTCTGATGAAAAGAATATTAAAGCGAAGGCAGGCCAAGCAGCTGAGGCGGTCTTGGATGGCCACAGTGATTGTGCTTGAGGTTAAGAGGGGGGCGGGGGAGAGGGTTTCTACAACCCTGCTGAATGATGCCACCAGTGCCACTGTTGGTTGGATCTTACCTCCATTAACATTTGGTCATCAGACGGTGAGGGCCTGACAGAACCGACATCATCAGAGGGGGCCGACCCGAAGCCCCAGACTCCAGTACTGCATTTTGTACTGGGTGTGAGTAATAATTGGGTGGGAAAGATACATCTCTACATTCAATAATCGCTTGGGATCTAATTGTGTCCCAGTGTATGAAGCCTTCACAACATCCATTCCGTATGTGTTTGTTTCAATGTTGGATTTAATTTAGCACCGTGCCACACTGGCACTGACTTTGGCTGACAGGTACACATCTCATGTGAAGAGGAGTGCCATAAAGGAGTTCACAGATCAACTCACCTCACGTGCACATTGTGGTATACGTGCACATATTTACACATCTTACACCTTTTAATTAGCATTGATGCTGGTTCTGTAGCACGTTTTGGCATGGATATTGGTTGTGGAATGGATGAACCATGTTAAACAGCAGCAGAGCCTCAGTACACTCTTTTAAATTAGGATCAAAGCGGTCTGGTAATGGTGATTGACAGCTGGATTCTACAAAGTCCAAGACTGAATGTATAGGGAAATCCTCATGCTATTGCAGATAGCAAAAATTGGCAGGGGCTCAGTCTGGTGAAACGCCAAAAGGTCAACTAGATGTGGATGACAGATTAGTCCTATAATTATCAGTAAGATCCAGTAATAGCGCAAGCCCATTTTTCAGTCACTAAGGCCCTGTAATTGGGGCCACAAATCAAAATGCGCTGAGTTTTGTTGATACACAGGAATCCCGTCGCCTGGAAGCCCCCTTGTCTGCTTGTAACTCGCCGTTAGGGGGCTGGATTGGCATGAGCCCCTGGGGTTGATCATAGCGGTACGCCCCAGAGTGTAGGAACCAGGGCCTGCAGGCAGACAGGAGTGCTGGAGACAGCTGGAGTGCCACACTTTGGATCCACTCCTCCCTCACCGATCAGAGGAGGGGAGTGGTATCCAACCGCTCCCGTGTGGGGTTTGCCGCGGCAGTGTATCTGAGACCCCCCCGGCCATCGGTGTGGGTATCGATGACATGCCATTCCACCACGTCGATTCCTCCGAGTGATGGGAATGAATCACTGTCTGAGCCAAAAGCCAGGGCGTGGGGGCACTAGTGTCACAGAATGACAAACAGGGGATATCACGCGGTGCATCCCCAGTGGAGCCAGTGGCTGAGTGCTCTGCCCTCTGTCAGCCTCCCCGCATTCAAAACAGGGACTGCGTATCGACCTCGTGATAGATTTAACTCTATTACATTAGGGAATTAATGGGGCACTCAAGCGTGTGTTTCGCCCCTCCCCCTTTATGACTCTATTGCATCAGCTAGTCCGTAGCTAAAAGCCCGTAGCTCAGGCAGTTTTAACCAGAGTGTGCAACTCCAGAAGACAAAAGATTAAGCTCACTGCTGTTACTTGTTTCAGCCATCGCTACCTTCCGTTTTAACAAATGCCGTTAATTATTATTGCGAACTCCACGAATAATTACCATAATTGGAATAATGTCCTTTAGGAGCAAGGGGGGAAAAAATCTGAGCCTTATAATGTTATGACTTAATGCTTCTATAAACACGGAATGGCTTACCATTGAGGGATGGATATTGGTCAAAATTAACGCAACTCTCAGCCTAGATTCATGAACCAGGCAACGCTAATTCAATTTCAGAGTAAGCAGCTAATGCATCTAAGAAACGTACAGCTGCAAGCCAAGCTCGTTTCTGGGGCTTGCAACATGCACTTGATTCCTTCAGGTAGGAATTTGCCTGAAGTACCTGATTAAGTGTTGTGACTACTGAGGTTCAGTGCTAGCTTCACTGCTGTCTGTGCTTTTTGATGGCCTCCCTGCCACGTCATCTGTGGCCAGATGTGTGACAACGGCCGTCTCAAATGACGTCGAATGGGGGGGGGGGGGGGGGGTAGCAGCAGAGCATTCACAGAGGCTTTCCGAGAAATATTTTCAAACGTACGCGGCGAGGCGAAAACACGTTCAGAATTTTTCAAGCCGGGTACCGCGACTCGAGTGGAATTCAAGAACGACTTTGCATGAATTCATCCTCGATTTAGCGACAACTGTGGTCATTCGTTTTGACTAATGTGTTTGCGAGCCATTGGTCTGTTTCTAGTCGTGTAGCCATTGGTCACTGAGAGAAACGACTCGGGTTTTGTAACAATGACCGCCATGATGGACGTCATTTGAAATGTTTAATCCACCCTCTCTACGCTCCAGCTCAAAACCCCAAATGTCACTTTTTTCCTCGCCAGGCTAACAGCTACATTAGCTAATCCCGCGCATAGGGAAGGATGGGCAGGGGACATGCTCACCCATGGATTTCTGTGCAACAGGCGTGTTATGAGGGGCGTGTGTGTGACAGACACTGACCGGGAAGGGTAATGACACTGCATTTTATTGGCTGACAGCCAGAGGGCACTGGTGGGGTTTGGTATGATCCAGTATGGATCTTCGCAGCCTCGATACTGGTCCATGTTTCCGCTGCGGTGGCCATCTTGCTTCATTGGTCTCTTCACGCCAATGAGAGGAGCAGCGTGCGGGTCATCCTGTTTCACTGGTCTCTTCACGCCAATGAGAGGAGCAGAGTGCGGGTCATCCTGTTTCATTGGTCTCTTCACGCCAATGAGAGGAGCAAGCGTGCGGGTCATCCTGTTTCATTGGTCTCTTCACACCAATGAGAGGAGCAAGCGTGCGGGTCATCCTGTTTCATTGGTCTCTTCACGCCAATGAGAGGAGCAGAATGCGGATCATCCTGTTTCATTGGTCTCTTCACGCCAATGAGAGGAGCAAAATCCGGGTCATCCTGTTTCATTGGTCTCTTCACGCCAATGAGAGGAGCAGAGTGCGGGTCATCCTGTTTCATTGGTCTCTTTATGCCAATGAGAGGAGCAGAGTGCGGGTCATCCTGTTTCATTGGTCTCTTCACACCAATGAGAGGAGCAGAGTGCGGGTCATCCTGTTTCAATGGTCTCTTCACGCCAATGAGAGGAGCAGAGTGCGGGTCATCCTGTTTCATTGGTCTCTTCACGCCAATGAGAGGAGCAGAATGCGGGTCATCCTGTTTCATTGGTCTCTTCACGCCAATGAGAGGAGCA
>JAOVYW010014993.1:0-22685 GCA_025775045.1 Hiodon tergisus | reverse complement strand
TCTCTTCACGCCAATGAGAGGAGCAGAGTGCGGGTCATCCTGTTTCATTGGTCTCTTCACGCCAATGAGAGGAGCAAAGTGCGGGTCATCCTGTTTCATTGGTCTCTTCACACCAATGAGAGGAGCAAAGTGCGGGTCATTCTGTCAGGCACGCGTCAGCAGGGGAAAACACATTCCCATGACGGAAACGCATTTCCCCTGAACCCACTGCCTATTAAAGGGAATTGCCACACCCACCACCAGGAATTCTTCATGCACTGCCTCGGTGGAAAGCCGTCAATGATCTGTAAATGCTGAAATACTGACAATCGATCACATCACAGAGGGGCATTTGTTCATAAATTACATTCCCTCTCTATCTATTAACAATTCCAGGGTAATTACTTTGCTTTAGCAATTCTATTACACTGTAAGTGTAACAGGTGGAAGCCCTAACATCAATCCCTGTCACATTTCTTAACTTTGACATTTTCCGAAAGGACGCGTAAAATATTAGGCAAAAGAAAAAAGTCTGTTCCGACAGCAGAGGTCAATAGGCGCTAATTTACCCACTGTCAGCATTTCTGACAGTGTGCCCTTGGTTAGTCAGTGTTATTCCGATGTGTATGTTGTTGCGATAAAACAGGCGGTGTACATTTCTACCACGAAGCGCCGCGCGTGCTAACGTTTTAGCACGAAATGTGGAGCATCACATGACTGAGAGACTGACGGAGCCAATGAACCCCAGGTCAACTGGAAAATGTTGCAATGCGGACAATAGTTACATTATCTGTCCTGTCCTTTTCCAGGGCTTTCTCAGGTCATCGGCCAGAACGTCAGAGTTTAATAGAGCTGCCCGGGTAGCTTTTTCGGCAAAGGGAAAGCTGTGAGCTCAATTTTAACAGCCGCCAAGGCAATGCTGTCTCCCCTTCATCGCGAAGACTTGTTTTAGAATTGTAAAATGCGTGGGGACTTTGTTCCCCATGCGTGCTAACTAGGGCTAAAATTAAAACTTCGGCTGACCTAGGCCAATAAATAATTGATGGCTTTGCTGCCCGTCCCGTCTATTATTTATAAGACAAAATAACAGCCCCGACTTGATTATTCAATTTCCAGTGGCCATGTCGACATGACATGTGCCGTGGATCATTTCCCTCTGTTTTGTGTTACTGGGTATTCTGTCATCATGGTATCCTGTGCTGGGTTGGCATTTTTAAAGGCTAGACCAGTGTTGTTGTTTCTTTCTCTGCTTTGTGCCCAAATGAGTCTGGGAAGATATATAACGTACTCAGACTACAGTAGAATTCCTTTTTTAGCGCCCGTAAAAAAAAGGAAAGAAAGTGTGACCTGACTGTTTTTAGTCCATGTGCCGTTCTCAGACAAATGAACAACTCCTTCTTTCTCTTTCATTGCCCGGGCTCCATTTTTTAGCTGGATAGTGTGGATGACGGTTATCTTAAACTCAAGTGCTACACTGCAATACCAACAAGCCTTTGAAATTTTTGACAAACAACCTCTTCCTGGTGGTAAAGGATGAGACTCTATGTGACTTTGAAGCCATTGTAAATTATAGAACTTGTGCTGTGAGTGATTATCACCCTTTAGCGTCTCGTGAAATGACAGCGGCTTGTTCTTGGCCTTGACCTGTTCGTTGCTGAGCGACGGCATGCATTATGACCCTGCGCAACTTCCTGGGGAGTAAAATCTCAAGAACATTACCGGGATCAGTCAAATGATTCCATATGTGTTTCAAATTGTTCAGTGGGGATCAGTGCAGAGTGAATCGGTGGTTTAGACCTAGAGTTGAGGCTGCTACCAGCCAACAGGTAGATTGTAGACTGAGACAGATTCTTGACATGTTATGTGTTACATCAAAGTAATTTGTGCTGCCGGTGGCTAAAAAACGTTTTCAGCGCTACGGCTCATTCCCGCTAGACAGAATTTGACCTGGTTGGAAAACAGTGTTTATGAACCTGAATAATAACTTGGCCAGAGCTGGAAAGAGTCTTACTGAGAAAGCATTCCACGGAGACGGCGGGCCAGGCTCCTCCCCCGTGTCACTCACTTCCTCTCCATTCCCGCCCTCCCTACTGTAGGCCACATTCCTGGTGGTGCGGAGTCACATCCACAAATCCAAAAAAAACCCCAAACCGGTTCCTTTTACAGATTTACAACTCTGTGACTGTTTTGAAGGGGTGTTACAGTCTGTGTGAGCTTTCTCTGTGATATATTAATGTTTTTCTTACAGGGGGAATTTAGATGTTTTTTTAGTCTATATACGTATTCCATTACATCCCATTCAGATTTGTCAGTTTACATGTTTACAAGTTTTTGAAGACTTAGGAGGCGATAATTATTTACCCTCAGTTCAACACATTTTGCTCTTCATATGTTTACTTTATTTTAATTAGCTTCATGTCCTGTCTGTTGCTAACTGATACGAAATCTGTATTTATTTTTGTTAAAAAGCTGAACTTATGACGTTTTCCTCTAGTTGGACCGAGTTAGACCATGATAACACACATGACATCCGCCGCAAGACAACAGGCGTAATGCTAAGCCGGCGTTCCCGTGTACTGTAATGCTGTTGGACAGCGGCACCAGATGAAATGACTGTTATTTTGTCATTAACTGTGAGAAACAGTTCCAGCTGTGAGAATTGCTCCCCTTGCCCAATATGCAATACAACTACATCACTCCGCCGTTTCTACTTCTGCTACTAGATTTTTAACGAAGCTCAGAAATGACAGGGTTGGCAAAGCCCTCGTTAAAGGGTACGGTTTTGGTGGTGCTCTGCAGAGGCAAAGGGACAATTGCTCTCAGCAGTTGAAAGTGCATTGGAATAAGCCTTCAATTATGTCAGACAAGAAGCATTACGCTGGCCTTTGTGCCATTAAAGTGAGACGAAGAGGATGTGCCTGAGGCACACTGGCCTCTCTGTGTGTGGATAGTTGTGGGGGAGGGAGTGAGTGGACTGTGGACCGGTGGGTGATAACTGGCCCTCAGGTCCCACACGGCTGTGATCAGACACAGATTTTTTTTTTTTACAGGCCAAAAGGGCCAGCAGCATCCATCTGCTTTCTTTTAGTGACAAAACGTTCTCGCCTCCTGTTACCATAAAAGGCTTGTTTTCCTGTTGCTGCAGGACCTGATGACGATGATGATGGCGATGGCGATGATGGTGATGACGTCAGAGCCACTTTGGGAGAGATGCTGTGATAAATATTGCATGCATCCGTTTGGCCGTCACACAGAACCGGCAGGCCGTCCGCTTCACTGCAGCTTAGAGTTTTGTTTGATGAGGGGACCGTGGGGAAAACCTCCAACGGCCTTTTTTATTTCTCCTCCAAACTCAAGCTCAAGTCAGTTAAACAGATGCTCAGGGATCCTCGAGGTTGATTCGGGCTTTTGAGAAACTTTCCTTCACAACGGTCTTCCCGTGTGCCCGCGCTGTTGGTCATGGGCAGCCAGAGTGGATGAATCTCCCTAATCAGCCCCTTGAAAGCTCCTCCATGGGGAGGTCTGGCGGAATGGAGGTGGAGCGGTTCTTCATGCCCAGAGTAGGAGAGCTCCTTGCTGGGCTCTGACGGGGCCTGTTCAGCTGGTCGCATCGTTAGCCTGGAGTGGCTGAAGGAGTGTGGCGCATGACCACAGGGTGTCGCACCGCTCAGCAGCGGACAGGCCAGAGTCTGACCGGATTTAGTGAACTTTTACAATAACAAATCAATGATGCAGCTGCCGTCGGGGTATATGTTATAGTCAGTCTTATTGCCATGTGTTGTTTAGGATTTTGCGAGCTGTGTCAGTGCTTTCTTTTATAGGTGATTGAAATTTTCCTCAGACACGTGTAACTCGAGGGAATCTAATTTTAGCAAACGCCATTTCCCTTTGTGATTTCTCTTTTTAATGATTGTCTGTCCCAACGCGTTGCAAGGCACCAGTCCAGAGACAGAACACGGGATTTAATTGGTTTAGTGTGTCAGGTTTAACTTCAAATAATACATTTTTACGAATTGAAACCCCTGAAAATGTTTTTTTAAGTAATGACATAAAAAAAAAAAAAACGACTATTACTGTGAGTTAAAGTGACAGCTAAACCCTAAAACAATTTCCTGTATATTTCAGTGCTGCATTTCCTTTTTTTAAACAGACTTTCCTTGTGCCTGCAAGGCCAGGCCGGTGCAGGTCGCCAGGTGGGCTGGGCTCACGGAGTCCGTCAGGCAGAAGACCCTGAGCGAGCCGAGCTGCTGATGCTGAGTCTTCCCACATCGCCATGGACACCAGGGATAAATGCACGTTCTGCAGTCAGGGAGCATGAAACTGTTGGGTGCGTCTCACTGCGTAGAACCGGCGCTGTCCGTGTAATAAATGAGGTAGTGTTAAATCTTTATTTGTTGTTTGCCCACTCAAGGGAATATTATGCTCGGATATTATGCAGAAAGGCATAAAGTGACAGGCATGCGTTTTAAATAAATTAGACCCATAAAGCTTCAGAGCACAGCATAATTGCTAGAAACATGAAAGGGCAATGCCGTTTGTTCATTAAGACGGTAATTAAGAAATGAATGTAATCAAATATTTTTTTTTATTTTGTTAACAGATACAAATGACAGAAAACAAAAGGGAAAAAAATATGCCACACAATCCCTAAACCACTTCCTGGAAACCCAGATAGGTGGAAATTAATGTATATCTCGAGAAAGGGAAACAGACAAACATAGGGATGGACCCACAACACAATCAGGTTCTCAGACAATCAAGGGTCAAACACAATTAGGTTCTCAGACTGCCGGAGGTCAAGCATGATTGGATTTTCAGACAAAACAAGGGTCAAAATCTCCCAAAAGCGACTTATCCGTCCTTAGTTTGCAAGCTCCAAAACTACCCCACGGCATTCCCATCAGGTAAAGGTTCCAACAAAAGACCCAGCAGCCTTTAATGTTCTTGCTGATTAAACCCTTCTGCTGTACCAGCTGGGGACCATTGACAAAAAGCAGGTAAACCATGAATGTCAGGCTGGCCAGTCTTAAAGGGGCAGGGATGCAGATCCCCGTCCAACTGTTTAGCCTCTACATAAAGTATGGTCATATGTAAATGCACGTTAATGAGAGCCAACCAGGTGGCGTGAAAGTTGCCACTATCACAGTGTTAAGAGAAAGAAAACGCCTATTCTTCCAATACAGTCAAAGCAGTGATACTCAAATATAAATTTAGCTGCGTTTGTGCAACCTTTCAGAGGGTGTGCTCCCTGGCTCACCGAGCCCACACGATGGAAAGCTCTGAAGTTACAATATCATACATACCGTAAATGCACATTTTCCAGATCATGTGAAAGATGGTGCCCAATGTCCCCTGGGGACACAAGGTACAAATAGGACTATCAGTACCTCCCATTGTAAAGCGCTTTTGCGGTGTTAAATGGGTCCTATATATAAAATTTGGAAACCATATTTAAATTGTTCCAGACAGTATTCAAATCTGCGTCTACTCCTACTGGGTACATACAGTATCCATATGGTTTGGACTTTATATGTTTTATATATGTATATTTTTTATGAAGATCTGAATTTTATGACAGAATGCTATATATCTTCAATACCAAAGAATGAGATGGTAACACCATAAGCACATAAAGAACAGGAAGAGATGGCACTTCTGTAATGTAATCGATGCTCTTGCAATGTGGAGTCACCATCCATAATGTGTGCTAAAATAAGGACTCCCTTGTTTGACAATAGAGGGAATGTAAAAGGACGCCGCCCGGAGAGAAGAGATGGATTATTAAAAATAGGAGTTTAATGTGCGATTCTACAAGACGCCACACGCTAATCAAATGAGAGATAATGGAACCAAATCTAATTTCCTGGAAGAAAACACCAAAAGCCTGCAGTATGCGAGGGTGAACAAGATTTTCTTCCAGCTGATGCCTTGACACCAGAGCCCCGGCATCAGATAAAACGGAGGCTGGACGTGACGCAAACGACCAAAAACAGGATTCAAAAATTAGGCGCAGAGAAACCAACAGCATTTTTCAGCCAGTGCAACGTACTTGCTTTGAGAGCCGTGTACAGCTGGGTATGGTGTTATTTATGGGGGATTTTGTATGGTGATGGGAACAATGGCCACTGATTGACACACTGCTTCTGCTGGTAGTTCCAATGAGATGGCAAACAGTTGGGAAGAAAGAGGGGAAGCCAGTGGAGTACCCCAGGATACAGGAAACAGTGAAGAGCAGGTCACGCCCTGTGATTACCATCGCTAAGGGGGAAGAGCATAAAAGTTTAATCATTTTAATAAAGTTGGAACTCTTTGGTCCCACGCGGTCTTACGGCAGACCAGAGAAACTCCCTTTCCGAACGCTCAACACATCAGTGCATCTGGAGACAAGCGAGCAGAAGGGTTTGCAACGTCGCGAGACGCACATATAACGAGGAGTAAATGGCGCCGGTTGTCGGCGGCAGGTCTCGACAAACCCGGTTCCGTCCTAAAGGAGCAGCTTCCGAACCACGAACCTCTCTCTCAAGCCTGCACGCAAAGAACGTTACCCAAACAGCTTGATTTAGGAAATGAGTTGACGAAAACGGGTGGTAGCTGATACACACTTTTTTTTTTTTTTTTTTAGTAATATAGAAACGATAGAAGCGTTTGACAACACTGCTGAAGGAGTCCTCTTTCATGACCGCTTTCAGCATTTCAAAGAGTATCGTTTCCAGCTGCTCCGCGAAAGCGGGCGGACGTTTAAAGGTCCTGTGTTATTCACAACATATTGTTTATAATGGCTATGTGGGGTAGCACAAATTCATCAAAAATGTATCAGCAATACGCCAGCGTGAGAGGAAGCAATCGCAAGGAAATGTGTTTTCGCGTGGACTGCTTTCTCGGTTTTAAGGATGTGTTATTGATGACCTCAATGATTCCCCCTCCCCCCCCCCCCAAATGTCTTCATATTCAGAGTTTTATGAGAAAAGTATATTTGATGCCAATTCTGACGAAATACGTCTGATGCTGTGTTCATGTTTTGAGGTATAAACTTGTTTAGGCTGAAAATTTAATTTTAACTTTCATCCGATATTTTTTTCAACAGCACAGAGCTTGACAGATTTTAATATGTATGCTTCAGCTGGGATTTACAACATGTTCCTGTGATTTAAAAAAAATTTTTTAAACATGAATGTGTTTGCCCGATCACTTTGATGGCCTTCAATTATTTAGTCATTGAACTTAATAATCTTTGAACCAACTGACACAGCCAACCACAAAACACAATATCCATATTCCTTTGTCTCTAAAATCACATTTATTAAAAACCCAAGACGACTGATATTCAACAACCAGACAAAGGCCATTAGAAATAAAACATAATCTTCATTTTAATTCTGATCACAATTAACTAAGTAGAGAACATGGCTTTGACATTACCTGCTGTGCACAGAGAGTTTTGTGTGGTTCTCACACAGTTGGTACACAGCCCCACTGGAATGCTGGGAAATGCGTGAGACCCTGTCTGCATCACCGGGGCACGAAAGGGGGCCTTGCCGGAGACACACAGCTGCCCGGGGAGGTGCCTGATCGTGGTGACAGGCCACAGCCTTTGAAAGAACCAGGTTCACGTCAGGCCAACGCAACAGAACAGAACTCACCTAACACATACCAAGTGTAATGTAAGGTCGACTGACTTTGGCCTGCCCCAGTTCTGCTTTCATAAGTTGCGTAAGGGATGAGGTTCATCGTAAGGTTTGAAAGTCACAATAAAAAGCAATATTAATGTCCTTCAAATGTTAAAAATGTTTCGATATCAGATTTATTCAGCACAGTTGACAGGTACATAATGTTTTAGATAAAATAAGCTGTTCCCACTGGCTCTGTGCATATTTAATTCAAATTGTGACGTAACACAAGTGGGAGTTTGTTTCGCTAGTGGTCAAAGTGCCTAATGCATGCATTAGCTTTTAGTGGGGTTCCTGTGCTCAATCCTTATCCTCGCACATGTTTTCGTTCCACTCCGACTCTTGGTAAATTGAAGTCATTATTTGGATTTAACATGATCTCACCTGGGGTTTACAGGTGTAAATCTGATGCTTATCAAGCAGGCAGCATGAAAACCCGGTCGCTCAAAGACCAGGTTTGAGTACAGTATATATCCTATTCACTATAGTATAGCTATTTAGCATAGTATAGGACTTGACCATTTTTATTTGTGCTAGCCAAAGAGGCCACGTCAGAGTTGTCACAGTAACCACAACTCAACTGTAGGATGATAAAAGAAACAAGGTTTTTCTCCTTTTGATAACACATTCAGAACTGAGAACCAAGGTGATAACATACCCAAATGACAAACTAGGTGGCGCCAGCAGGTTAAACGTGAGATGCAAACGTCCTCCACTGTCTGAACATGCAATATTGATCCTTGGCATCACGGCCATAAAATGTGCCCCTCTGTCCTGAAGGAAAGATCAGGTTTTGCAGGAAAGCACTATGGTTGCTGTGGTGGAAGAACCCTGACCTCCATTTCCTGCAGGTCACGGATACCGTCACACCAGTGTCACTGTGGAAGGGGTCATACTGTCCCACTAAGTAACTACCATGAAGGGTCCGGTACAGTTGCCTCATTGGAAGAGATTTTACTGACCTCTTCTGGCAACGCCTTGCATGACGGACATCCTAAACAGCATGGCATTTGGCAATAAAAAATATTTTAAAAACATTTTAAAATAATTATTATTATGCTGTGGGATTTTGTTTAATGTTCTGGTGAAATTGTGCTGGCAAACGCCATGAAATGTTGTGGCGAAACGGATGAGTGACCGAGTCGCATGGCAACAATGGCAGCCGGTGCGTTTTCACTCGATGGCTTTAAAAGACATTCGGTGGGAATATGGAATGCACTCCTGGCAAGAAAACCGAGAAGTTGGCTGCTGTATTGTTTGTGAATCCCTGAGAGCTAGCAATCATTCTGAGATTGAGATTCTCACGTTATCTAAGTAGGAAAGCAATCCCCCCAAATTACTTCAGATTGTCTGCTTGATTAAAACGTCTTATGAAATTATACTTTAAGTACAAACGAGGGGGTTATAATAAAATTCCGAAATCTTTTTTTTTTCATGCTTTAATTCTTCATAAATAATTTTCTTAATTTGCCCATGCTTAGTAGAAAAAGATCATTGAGAATATGAGGGGACAAAAGGAGAAACGAGAATATTAACATGGTTTAGTTTGGTCTTTGCTGCCCCCTATTGGTCATTATTTCTAACATATTTATCTATAGAATTTTTTCAAGGCCTTTGTTGTCTTTTTCAGATAAGAGCTTAAGGACTTTTCCAGAAGATTAAGCGGTATGACAGTTATTGTCACTCCAGGTCTTTTGTGGCATTTGACATTTCAGTGCTCACTGCAAAATGAATTGTGTTGTTCCAGATCTATTCAGCGGTCTCACAAGATTCATTCGAGTGCATCCGATTCTCTCTGGTCCATCTGATCGGGGCACATGCTCTGGATTGATGGGAAATGCAAACTGCATATAGAAGACATTTTCTGCATGATCTTATAAATCCCATTCCCAGTTTGAGAAATTAAGCAGCCATCCTGCTCCAGGAAATCAATGGCAGTCCAAATGGTCATTAACGATTCAAATGTGTGTTGATTTATGGACCCTCTGGTGCTGCGCTTTAAAAAATGTTCTGGCGGGCCCCTGAAAGATGCTCTTTGGTTCGTGATCCGTATATGGAGGTGGAGCTCACCAAGGCTTTGCTTTTGCGCAGACCCTTTCAATCGACTGCTCAATACCATGTGACTGAGATTATTCCCCCTCCTGCAGTGGGCTACTCGGGTCCTGTGGTTTTGCAGTCTGTCTCCTAGAAACAGACCTACAGGTGTGTACCAACGAGCCGTTTGGCCCCGCAGGGCTGTTCGTTCATAAATATGTAATAATAATATGTAAGCCGGAGCTACTTATGATTCCAGAAACCTTCATGCTCGCAGTGGATCAAATTTTTGCCTTCAGAAATAGCTTTCAGTGCTTCGGGAGAGTATTTCGGGCGAAAGGTCAGACGAGATAATGCTCATGTGATCTATTGACGCCCCCCCCCCCCCCCCCCAAGCTTGGAATCGCTGGCAGACTGCTGGGCATCCGCGTTACTGCTATGACACTAAAGTATGTCCCCATGCAACACTCCAGCTAGGGAAAAACATATTGATGAATCAAAACTTGTGAAAGCCCCTGACTTATTTATGCTGCTAAACGGAAGTAGCAACATACCTTAAGGTTGCAATAAGCCAGTGAGAAATTAACGTACCTTATTATATATTTTGAATACGTAATTTTTTGTTACGTTTACATTTTTTTTTACATTTTGGGCATTTAGCAGACGCTCTTATCCAGGGCGACGTACAAAAGTGCTGTGGTTTTAGGGTTAAAGTGCAATACAAAACTGAGCAATCTGGATCTGTCGACAATGACTGAGAGCAGGTATAAGACTAATGCTGCAAAGAGATAACATATCAATATCAATAAACAATAAACGAACACAAAATCGACACATCATAATCTATGCCTTAACATCAAAATAAGTAAACAACAAAAGTAATCAAAGCATCAATAATACAACATGAGCATCCAAACAACAGTTCCGGGGAGGGGGGGGTTTGGTCAGGACTGAGGCATGAGGTATTGGCGGAAGAGGTATGTTTTCAGTTTCCTCTTGAAGATGATGTAGAACTCAGATCGTCTGATGTCCTCAGGAAGGGAGTAGCTAAATCTATGTTAAACACGCCTCTGCAGAATCACAGTTTTCTTGGCTGAGAGACAGCATTATTTGTGAAGCATTAGCTCCACCTGTTGTCCAGTAACTGTAACAGCAACAGCCAAGAAATTTGTACCGTTTATGTAAACTACGCAGGACGTAGAATAACGTCTAGTTATTGACACGTCATTAAAATTATATCAATCAAGATAGAGACCTGAACCATATTGCACCTTTTAAAGTCACATGCGAACCCCCAGCATGTGACTGGATGTTTGCACACAGTGGCGCATGCTAAAAACAGCCTGGACTTGAGACCAACGTTGCCTGTCAAGCCATTAAAGATCATTTGTTATCACCGCAGGGTCCAACAATCACATTTTCGTGGGCCACTCGTGTTTCTCTTTTTTTCTGTGTGAGCACTGTCTCACAGCCAAAGTCCTGGGGGGGAGGGGGGGGGGGGGCAGGAGTGAAAAATAGAGAACAAGCAACTTCAGTATAACGTCTCAGCAAGAGTCAGCAAGTGTGAGAGGCAGAGGTGGAGCGGCGTGGGCGGCCCAGAATGGAGCCCCGTTGGGCGGTTGCGGTCGGACGGAGTCCAAAACAAAATGGAAGTCTCAACCCTGTCCCTCTGAAAGCGGAGCCTCATTAACCCCGCGCTGCGCCGAGGGGTCCAGACATGCCCGAGGGCCAGAAGCTCTCAGACGAATGCGGCGGACCATGGCGTGCGTGTCGCGTTCGCGATGAGGCGAGAGCTGACGGTGCCGCGTATGATTTGTGATCAACAGCGTTGCGATTTCTGCTACCTTTTTAACTGCTCTTTTCTCATCAATAATAAAGCCTGACAAACATAACCGCGGGCTGGATTTTGCACCCTCTAGCTATAAACGTGTGACAGCAGGCCCAACACTGGATCATTTTAAAATCCCGTGACAAGCTGACACAACGAAAACTGCAATGCAAGAAGGCAATCACAAAGTGATCACTGCCATGTTAAATCGAGAATTCAGCTGATATACAATATATATGCTTATGAGAGCTGATGTTGTTCGATTCCTATGAAAAACTAATTATTTAAATAATTGGTGACGTTCAGATAAGCCGTGGCGATAAAGTCCTTTCACGTGCTGTGAATGAGGCATTTCTTAGCGCCCTTATAGTTTCTGAAACCTCTGTCGGTCTTTGGAAGGAGGTGGGGATTGTAAGGAAGGGGGTTCTGCTCTGAGTCAGTTTGAGTGTTGTTTGGGAAATTAAAAGGGGGAATTAGAAGAAGGTTAGTATTCTTACTAGAAATATTAGTTTCACAGTGTGGACCCCAGTGTGAAAACTGCAGCAGAAATTTTTAAAAAATCGTTTTTTTTCTTTTTTTCTTGAAGACTGATATTTCTCAAACAGCAATCCATGTCACGGAAGCTCATGATACAAATATAATGTGGAGTTCATTTTAAGACAAATATAAGTAATGGGAAAGTTTTTGTTATATTGTGTAACTGAAAGAGGAAGTGAGCCTTTTCAGGATGTCATGGAGACCTCTGTGAGTTTGTGAGTTTGAGAGTTGAAGTATTCCTAAAATATAAAACCAGTAGGCAAACAGATTGAGTTGGCTAAGTCTATAGCATCTATGAAAAAATGTCCTCATCTCCCAGCCCCACAACAACAGACCACCCAGATTGTCTGGTGGATAACGGTTGGTTAACGTTGAGGTCTGTGTAGGTCTCATGCTTGGCAAAGCGCACGGCAAGCCTGTGTTGGAACGCTTGGGCTTCCCGTCGCTCTGGCTACTTACACTGTTTCAGCACGCGGATTAGCATGCGTGAATGAATTTGTGAAGCTCCGCCCCCCCCCCCCCCCCACTACCGCTGCCTGGAGGCTTCTGTGGAGAGGCTCGGGCCGGAATGTGTCCCAGGAGAACTCTGAGCTGAGCTGACCAGTGACGTAGATTAATCTCCACGGGTTTGTTTCCTGAAGGGCCCAGCTGCGTCACGGAGGGCTGTGGGTGGGTGGGTGTGTGTGGGGCTGCGCCCTGGCCGTCAGACAAATGAGCTGGGCAACCCAGTGACCCGCAGAAGAGAAGGGTAGATTACGCAGAGGCCTCCGTGATGGAAGTCATTGTGTGACGCTAAGCTGAGAGCCCAGGCCTCCTCGGATAGGTGAGCCTACAGGAATCAACCCTCCCTCGCCATCTGTTCTCGTCCACGGGGATTTTCAAACCACCAGGCTGAGTTTAGCCTCTTGTGCTGCGGAATTAGCTCGGATCCAAATGTCAGGGTGGAAAATAAACACCCACCATTCTGAAATAAAAAAACTGAAAAGGTGCTAAGGTGCAATGGGAATTCATGTAGTTAAGCCCTTTCTTCCTGTCAGTTTAAAAAAAAAATATATTTGAATCCTAATGCCTTTACTGTTTGAAAATTTACAGACCTTGTGACTGTCTCTCTCTCTCTCGTAAAAGTTGCAGAGAAGCAAGTTCCTCAAAATATTGACTGAATTTCTGCAGGACAAAGATTGAGAAGACAGTGGGGAGCAGGTTAAATGGCCATTTACTATTCACAAGGCGAGGAAGAGGTGCTCCAAATGTAGAAAGCTGTGCAAATGTTTCCATTGGATCGGTGCAGATTCCTAGCTTAGCCTCTCGGTAAAATATTCCCATACAGGGGTGTATAAAGCCCCTTATAGGACATTTTTAAGACCATCTTGGTCTTGAACTGTGGTATCTTCCTGTTTCCTAATGCATTCCCTTGATATCATAAAGGGAGTTTGTGGTTTTCATTCCACGAAAGCAAAACCGAAATCAAAATATGCCTTTATACTGGATTCTCTCTTTTACAAATCGTCACAATTGGTGCCCGGTAGAACGGGAGCGTCTTGCTCAGCTTGCACTGTGGCAGTATCTAATCATTGGTATTGTCAGCTTGTGGTGGTAAAATTGGTGCTTTACTGGGGAGTAAGACTCTGAGAAACTTGAGCTCAGTAGTTTCCTAGTGGTGCTCTCCTAGCTGTCAACACAGGCAGAGCTGGACGTTGAAGCTGTTTGAGTTTTTATTGGACAGTGTCCATTCGATCTTACCCACATTACGGCTATTTACTTTTCTTTGGGCATCCTCAGCTCATCCTACAGTAGTGGCGTGAAAATGGCCAATGGATAACCAGCAGTTAGAGAACCCCCCAGGTGTATTTCTGTGGGGTATAACGCAGTGGGACTGAAATGGAATGTAGACATAAAAAGATGCGTTGGGATTTTATGGAAAGGATCTTATGCATACAGTGCCTATTCTTGTAGTTCCTACTAAACAGAACTGTATTAACGTTAGAAATGAATGGGGTTTCATTGGAACAAGCCTCTGCAAGGTTTCCAGGATAGGTAGATAATGATGGATGCACTCGGAGGCCAGTGAGAATAAGGAGTTTAAAACGGAAAAAACAGCCAGAGATGGAGGAAAAGATTCTTTGAAATGGGTGTCATCAATCTCTGCGGTTTACGAGAGAGGAGCAGATCACTATGATTGTGAACTGAATTGGTGTATGTGTCTGTGGAGAGGGAATAATGCTCGTGATGAATGCTGTATGAATGTAGAGATGCATCATGGGAAAGACTGATAACACCGAAGAATAAAGAATTTCACTTCGAATGAGTAAAACACATAGCAGCTCTAAAAAAAGAAAAACGTATAAAAAATGCGTTGACATGTAAACCATGCATTTGTCTCACTGCGTGTGCCCTTGTCTATCTGAGGGCCTCAGGCTTCAATTCCATCACCCTTAGCACGTGGGCCATGTGGACTCCAGCTTTTGTCAGATATCTCTCCTCTAAGCCTTTGTGAGGTCATAACCTCGTGATTATCCCCTGAAGGACTGGGAATCTCACAGCAGGAAACTTTGCACCTTCAGTATCATTTTCTTCCATGAAAACATTCACCAAAGCTGTACAAACCTAAACTTATTGCAAGGCATTGCACACCCGCCTGCTGGGTGGGTTACTGCATACCTCCTGCCTTGTGGGAGATGGAAACAGCCTCTCCAAAAAAAACCCGACTGAGGGGGATTGCAGTCTGTGGGGGTGAACATGGTCCCGGTGAGTGGGGGATTGTGTAAATTGTTTATTTCATAAGAAATTAAATGTTGCGGGAAAACACTTAAAAACAAAGGGACATATTAAGCGCTTGGGTCCGCCTCCCCTACACCGAATTTGCAAGGTAGAGATGACAATCTATAAATTAAAGAGTGCATTTTCACGCGAATTTGGGTGGGGAGGCACAGCCCCTCCCCCTCCGCCCACCCATCCACCCACCACGGTAACGACATCCATAGCAAACAACCCTCAAAGGGATTTTCTTACATTTACAGTCTGTCCTGCAAGCTTCAATGTGTAATATGATGTGTTGTGTTCGAGATGCAGATGTTGTCTGTGGAGTAGTAAGCCACCCCTTCAGTGTAAATATTGTTTATCCTTGGATAAAGGGCACTACACAACTCCACTCTGGAAAGTCTGGAATTCTGACAGAACCTGAAGAGAGGTCTAGCTCCTTAAGTCTCAGCTAAGCCATCCCTCTGTGCACAGTAGGAGATCATTCTAATTAAGTGGGAATTTAAGCGTGTGTTTTTTTTCCCCTTTTGAATCATGGATCCTGCAACCTTAAACTGTAATGTTCTTTTTACTTGCACTGATAACTTGTTTAAATGCAAGGGTTTATGTTGGTCTCTCCGTATACTTTTGTCACTGTCTGTCATTAATACAGTTGTATGTTTACATGGGTGTCCTTTGCCTTATCATTACAGCCTGCCATGTTAATGTTGACTTCGGTGACCACAAAGACCTTGACAGTCAAACCTGAATCCAAGGAACGGCTAGGGTCAGCACAGAGCATTCAGTCTAAAATACGTACATTCATGCAATGGGCTGAATAACATGGCAATGTGAATTTCAGTCTTTCAAAATGAAAATGATCGGCCAAGATAAACTTGCCGTTGCTTTCTCTGCACTCTGCATGATTCCAACATGTCACATCTCATGACCAGAATGTGTCTCAGCCCGTGTGTTGTGATCGCACATTTGAACACATTTTCTGACGGCGATATTTTCTGCGTTTCAGATTTTGGTTTACCCCACTTTCTGTAACCATGGTAACTGTCACACCTAGATATTTTTCCATACACTGCAAGGAGCGCTTTAAACGCTTTTAAACGTTCAACCAACGGACTCGGTATGGTTGCTTGTAAGACAGATTTCAGTGAATGAATTACTTCATTTGCTTAAAACGCTGACTAAAAAACAATATTTTTTGTTGTTGTTCATTAATAGTTTGTGTTTAGACTGTATTGCATAATTTTTGTAAAGATATCCAGTAATTATAATCAAGTCATCACAGCTCCACAAGTGTCCTAATATAAATAGAAATTGGACAAAATTGATGCAAAGAAGATTTTGCATAAGCCCATTTTTAAAAACACCTGTAAAAATAGGCTTTTTATTCATTTCATGAAATCAATAGGCAAGTTGACCCCACAAAAGAAGCCATTTAGTACCATTGAGCAAAACCCTCGTTGCCTGCCCCAGGCTGGAAGAGCCAGTTTTAATCAGAATTAAAGTTAATTGCCTACTATGAAGCGCATACTGGTTCTATCAAAATTTTGGTGAAAGGAGGAGGATCTGTCATTTTTAGGAGGGAATTTCCGTCCAATGGCAGACTAAGTTCATGTGTCAATAATACTAACATTGCCATTACGGCTCAATTTCAAAAAGTTGTAATTTACAATGATAAGTACATTGTTTTTGAGTTTTTAATATAGCTTTATAGCCAAACAGCCCAGCTGGTGTAGTGATAAATCTCACAGCAGTTCTGTTTGATCGAGAACATAATACAACCAAACCTGAGCATGCTTAATAAGTCATTTAAACTGGCAGTCATTAAAGTGGTATCATAGGGAAGTAACGAACAATCGAATCGCTTTTATCACAACACCGAAATCCCAAAAGCAACTCTACCCAAAAGCTAAAAAGCTACTATTGCAGTGGCCACCCACCCCACCCTTAATTTGAATCGTGTGCAGATGCTGTTAGAACGATTGCACTTTTAAAGCCGTGTCCCAGCACGGGTCCACTCTGGAATGTGTCGTGCATAACATAGCTGAGGCCGCTCGTCTCTCCCCGAGTGCCTTGCTCACACGCAAACTGGGGCACGCTGATCACATGCTCAGTGGCTCACGGCTGTGCGGCACATCTGCTGGGGAGGGGAGCCGGCTCCCTGCCTGTGCCAGGACTCCATTTCGCTTCCAGGCCATTCCTCCAGGGCACCCATGGAAGCCTGACACCAGGGAAAGAAAAGGCTGCCTTTCGAAACGACTGGCTGATGGGAGATGTGCGGCTGCCCATACCCACTAATTGTTCTTTCTGATCTGTAGCTTCTGCGATCTCATGGACAGAATCGTATTCATTTTTTATACGAAAATAACGTATTAACTGTACATTCGTGCACATTTTATTACAGTTTAGCCGATACTCTCAGGGAAAATTTGCATCACTCTGAAGCCTGCAGTGATCCATGAAATGAGAAAATCTATATTGCATTTAGTTCTTCCCTCTGTAGAACAGGAGTGCGGCTTCCATTTCCACTGATCTGAATCTACCTTCACATTCCACTGTGTATCCCTTATTCATAAAGAACGTTCCTTGGTGTCATTCTTTTATTATCAAAGTGGCTGAGAAGGAAGTTCTGATCTGGTCCGGAAAAAATAATATGTGCACACCGCTGATGGGTTAACAAAATGTATCTTTTAGACTGAAACAGGTAGGTCTCGGGCATATATTTATACAGTCTAAAGATTGTTCTGTTACTTTACTGGGATCGACAGCGTAGTTGTCTGCTATTGAAAAGTCTGTTTTTTTCTTCTTTTTTGGCTTAATCCGTGGAATCACTCACATCCAGTAATTAAAAGAAGTTGTCCATTTCCTCTTGGCAAGATGGTGCATAGGGAGAAAGTGCATCAGCCATCGCCTTGTTTTTTTTAACGATTTGCCCTTAAAAGGTCCCTCATTTTGAACATGATTCAGCTAAATTTGCAGCATTGGAGTGATGCAGCAATTCTGAAAAGGGAGCTGACCAAATAACCAAATCTGTAATCTGAAAATCCGCTTGTGTTCTGGTTCCTCAGCTCTGTATCTCAATTGACATTGCCTGTCAGTTCAATAACTCTCTGAAGCATTTCTGTAGTAGGTTGTAGCATAACAATGATCAAGTTTACTATTAAATCATAACAGCACACATTGAATTAAAGCTTATTTGATCTTTCAAAGTGCAATTCCAGCACTGAATCAGCCCGTGCACACTCGATACATTTCTAATGCACTGTCAGTAGGCAAGCTTTGCTCACTGACACCCTAGTGCTGGCCAGGCCCGCCGTCGGGGGGGGGTTACAGATGACCCCGGCCCAAGGCCCAGGGGAGGCCCTTGCAAAGGTCTAGGGTTGACCCTTAAATGGGATGAGGGGCCCAATTTGGCCAAAATGTTGTCCCCCTGTCCACAATTCCTAACAACGGGCCTGATGCTGGTTGACCAAGGTTTCCTTTGTGTATATCAAACAGATGTAAATGTGTATGTGACAGATACAAAGGTGCCCTTAAATTTAATCTCCTCACACTATCCCATTTTCCAGAAATTAAACCAAATTATAATATTCCTTATTATGTAAGAAAATTAATGCAACAAATATATCTGTCAAGGGCCAAATTTACACCTTCAAATTTGTGCTTCGTCAATAATTTTTTTTTTTTATTCTTGTGAAGTATTTATATTCTGGTTACACACTGACCAATTGAAATTCATGTCAGAGTTTCCTAACAGAATGCACCAAACCGTTTTTCATTTAGGGGTGGGCAGGGGATTCCCTTTCCACACCGTCTTGCTGCTCTTTAAAGAAATAGGACAAGACTTGCATTTGAATTCGCTACATTACTTGAAATCGTTGCTGCTTATAGGCTTCTCACCATAAAATGTAATACCTTTTAAGTATAGCATATCTTTAGTAACGTTATATTTTTGCAAACAGCTCTGAGTCTATTAATGATCAATGCACGCTTGCTTCGTCATCACAGTGGCGCGCGCTCCACACACGTCGAAGTGTGGGTGTATACAGATTGAAGACATAAAACGACTAGATCGCAAGCAACCGTCTGACGTGGGTTTAAAACTTGTGGCCGATATTTCGTCTTTATCCGATGCATGCATAGATTAGTCGAAGTTATAAGGCTCTAAATAAAATTAATTCCATAATATCCACACAAACGAAAATGTTAACCATCGGCTTCCGTGGAACTGTGGATCTTGAAATTGTATATCTATGTCCGTAGAACTGTGCTTGGGAATACCGTGTGCGCGCATGCTATCGCCGCTGCGGAGATCCATCCGTGCACCAAAACCATAATCCGGGCGTTTGTGTTGATACAACATCGAATCGAGAACATTAAAAGCTATATCTAGGAAACCAAAACCATAGTAATCAAATGGTTTGATACTTGATAGCGTCAATATAAAATAAACCGGGATCAATAGTATTTTGGCGAAAGACTTCTCTGGCAGGCCAGAAACGGATGGGATTCCTAATATCGTACCTAGATGGAGAAACGGAGAGGTTGGACGAGTGTCGGTGTTGTAAATAATTAAATAACCATCTTCTGTAAAAGAAGGGACAATGCATCTCCATCAGGTGCTGACTGGAGCGGTAAATCCCGGGGATGGCTGTTACTCGGTTGGAAGCGTCAATGACATTCCATTTACGGTAAGCGTTATTTTGTTGTCCTATGTGGGAAGGAGATGCCATAGCTAGTTATTTGGCTTGATTCAGTAGAAAAAAAACTGCCACTGAACGGTAGTGGATCACATAGCATAGGCAGTGGATCGGCGAGTCCGGTATTTGCGAGTGCCGTCGGCATCCTTATCATCACACTCTCATTTTATGTATGTATGTTTGTTTGTTTTGTGTTGTTTATGTTGTGGATACTCAGTGTTGCCCTTCCTGGTTAGCTTAAGCGTATGGACACCTTACTTAAGAGTTGGCTAAACGTCTATTTATTTACGTTGTCTTCCGGAAAGGGAAGGCACGTTTCTGCAAATGACCTTTAGTTTAGTAGACAGTACAAGAAAACTCCTAAGGGGACATAGTATTGAGAATAAAGTGGCTACGCAACGTTTAGACTGGCGTTACAACGATATCTCTTTTCTGAAGAAGGCTTTTCGATTCGGTCAGATGAAGCGATTCATACCCCACAGTTTTCGTGGTAGCTATGGCTTGAGTGGGCTAACATTTGGCATCGGTGCGCTCCACCAACGATCGGCAGAATGTCTGTCATCACGGGCATCAGCTGTGCACTGTCGAGTGTACGCCATGACGTAAACTGTACTTCAAATGTGTGTTCGGACAAGCCCAGGTGCATATATTACATAATATGCTAAATATTTAAATGGAGAATAAGCGTCTCTTGTATTAATAGGTTTAGTTGAATACTTTTTTCTTTGAATTATAGTGTAGTGTTGATGGTCATTTTCATATATTTTAATTTGTGCTGATGGCTGTCGCAAGCTAATGATTTGTCTTTATTATACCTTGAACATATTACCATATCACTGCGTGTATTGATCTGTAGTTTTAAAATAGCCAATGTTAAGCTGTTGTAACGTATGTTAATACGTTTAATTCCCTTTTAAGGCGGCAGTAGATACACGTTGTTTGCAATTCTTTGAAACGCCAGCCTTTACACTTCCCTCTGTTCCGTTTCACTTCAGTCACTCAGTTTTGTACACAATGACTGATCGATTCCGTATAAATTAAAAGCTCTTGTCTGCATTCTAATAAGTAACTATCATTTACAAGGATAATCGTGAACCCTGTTTATCAAACTTCAGCGTTGTATTTGTGTATGTGATTTACGATAAATAAGGTGCTGCACTAGCAGCGGATTTTTTTTCAGTGTCGATACTTGAAATTCCAAGAATTTTGAAGAGGGTTTGCTTTCGGTTTTCCAGTCATAGTACCATTACGCAATATAATTTTTGTCTAGGAAGAATAGCTGAGAGCCTATAGTGGGTTTCCTGCACAAGGAGCAGCGTTCGAGGGGTTTGGGTTACGGTGCTGATCACGTCTGCACAATCACCATCATTGCTGGTCACTCGAAGCTCTGTGTCCAACAGGGGCGGTTGGCAGGGGCACAGTCTCGTTGGCCAGGAGCCTTTTTCGGATAGTTGAACCCTTCACTAGCACCCTGCACCATCAGGCAGACTCTGCAGCAAAGCTGTCTGCCTGTCAGAGATATGACCGTGGAATTTAACGTCAACGCTACAAACTGTCATGATGGGGATGTTTTTTTTTTTCCCCCCCTTGTTTTTTCCTTTATGTTTTCAGTTCAAGAAGGCAATCTTAAGGGTGTATTCAGTCTCGAGCGGGCTACCGTGTAGCTGGGCCCCAGTTATGGATGGTTAAAAGGACGTGTGTGTCCATAGCTGTTAGAGTCACGGTGTTCCCAAGATGTGTTATGATACATCCGAGCTTCAATGGGTGTGCCGGTTTAGCCTGTTGGCGGACGCGTAGACGGGCTCTACGTGCTCGTGAGAACGGTCCTCCGTCTTCTTCTCGTCTCCAGCGTGGACTCTTGTTACGTTTATCAGGGAATACACATTTTACTGAAGCCCTGGAGGGCATCCTGAAACGTATCCATCCATCCATCCATCCATCCATCCATCCATCCATCCAATTACTAAAAAGAGGTTATTATTTAAGAGAATTGAAAGGACTACTGAAGTGGTTTAGGTTAAAAGGATGTAAGCATGATTGGATTAGTCACAGAAATCAGACCGACTCTTAACAAGGGTTTTCCTTGATTTTTAGAACTGGCAGTTTTTTCTTCAAATGAATTGAATTTCTTCAATTTTATGGCTGAAGCATGTGCCTTTCTGAGGAATGAGAACTTGCATGGTCGATGGACATGAAATCTTCAACAAATCTTCAACAGATGCAGTGTTTGTTTTCCATGGTCTTTCTATAGGCCTGTTAGAATCCTACTGTTCTCACACAGGATGTGGGATAAAACAAGATCATGTAGGCTTTATTTAGCTATATTTAGGTCTTGATTGTAGGTTGTTGCTAGAAGCCATAAAATTTTTTTAATTTAAGTATATTGTAATACCTGTGCAGTTAGTAGCTATGAAACTACTCTGCCGTCTTGCGGTTTCCTGTCGTATCACAAATATCCGTTTGCACGAGATCCCAAAATTTGTAGGCTGGAAACAAACACCGGTCCTGCTGTCGTCTGTGGATCGAGTTTCTACAGATGGACGCGAGTCGGAACACCCTAGCCAGGTTAAGTGGTTAAATACCGAGGTGGAAACACAAGCTGCTGTCAGGCACGCCTCTGTCAGATGCATCATCACCGTCACAGAGCTAGCCTGTCCGTGTGACTCCGCGACAATCACAATTTTCCTCCTACCTCTTAATAGCCAGAGATGACGAAGGAGAATAAGAATCTTCTTTTTTTTCTTCCTCCAGCCGCAAAACGTTGTGCAGTGTGCTGCATAACACAGGACAAACCAGTCTTGGAAAATATGTGTGCCTTTATTTTTTTTTATATTTCAGCCAGTAATGGGAGGAAGTGAATTCGAAATGGTTGGCATGTACTGCACATCTTAGTTTGACTGGCTAATAATAATAAGTCCACAATTAAATCTTTAGGCTGGGAGGTATTGAATGAAATCTACAGGAGATAATGACACTTTAATGAATGATACTGAATGATATGTTGAAATATATGCTGAGTATGTGTGCGCGCTTCCTTTGACAGAGGTCATTTAGAGGGAGGTATTTTTGGCCCGACTAGCCTTTGTGTGACGGTGACTGCTTTTAATTCCTGCGGTAATGTGCGGTGGCTGAAATGCCCTGACGAGATCTGCAGCAACTCTCTCCCTCTCCCTCCCTGTACACCCC
>JAOVYW010014948.1:32535-52393 GCA_025775045.1 Hiodon tergisus | reverse complement strand
GTGTCTCTGCTATGCACACGTACCGGACTAGGGATAGAATCAGGATCCAGTCGTTTCTGGGCGGGTGGGCCTTGGGCAGGGGCCAAGGGTTGAGTTCCAAAATTCGCCTGCTCTGGGTAAGAAGCAGGATAACCAGGCTGAGGTCCCCTCATCTGCTCAAAAGCACCTAGAGTAAATGAAAACAACATTTAAATGACATTCCTCTGTGGTGCCCAACATGGCATGACACGTGATCCACTGCGTCACTAATGCATGGAAAAATAATATAGATCATCATTAAATAAAACATTTAAACATTGAGAACCAGTCTGTCTGCCAAAGATCTACTTTTTTAGTTGCACACTACCAAATGAACAAATGCTACATTCCTAAACACTGCTTTCAATTCCATTGTCAACACAGCCTCACAAAACGTGAAGGGCTCGTTCACTTGAGGAGTAACATAACAGACATGAGTGCACACGGAGGCAAACTTACCGTTCTGCTGCGATTGGTACGTCTGCAGACCAGGCTGTGGGGGGAGACCCTGCATCCCTGTTGTTACATGGCCAGGAGGCGCCCCAGGCTGCCCAGGGCCCAGCGAAACATGGTTGGACTGGGACATAGGGGGTCCAGACATGGACTGGGACGGAGGGCCTGGCATCCCGGGGAGCCTGGGGGCGGTAGAGACACCACCAGGGGGAGGGAAACCGGCGCTAGGAGGAGGGCCTTGGTAGTAGGGTGAGGGCTGGGATACGGGAGGCTGGTGGGGCATATGCCCAGGGAACTGGGAATGAGGCGGCGTCCCTCCTGGGAATGAGGACTGAATGGGAGGAGCGTGCTGCGAGAGGCTGGGAGCCGCAGAAAAGGACTGCTGTGAGACAGCAGGGGGCGCCTGGTTGGTGACAGCTCCTGAATAAGGGGGGCGGGTAGGTGGCGCAGAGCCCGGGAAAGACTGTTGTGAGACAGGGGCAGCTCCATAGTGAGATGGAGGGGGTCCCTGCGCCATGCTCACATTAGGGGGAGGCTGAGGGGCCAAAGGTGGCACAAAGGACGGGGGCCCGGACATTGTGTAAGACGAAGAGGAGGGAGGATGAGAGGACGCAGGTGGAGCTGGAAGAGATGAAAGAAGCTTCAACACTCAATCAGTGGATACTATTTCAGGCTCAAAGTACATGAACTAGAACAGAATCACAACTGGGGAAATGAACTGCAGTTTTCATCAACATCTCTGCAGAATTTGATATCAAAGAGATTGGCGACTATTCACCATAGCCGGGGCCAGCTGGGGATGGAGCATGGGATCCAATCTGCATGTCTGCCATCTGATTAGTCATCTGCTGTGTGCTTGTGGGTGGAGCCCCGTATGGGTGGCGATATGCCTGCTGGGCAGCTGAAGAATCAGCTGGAGCTGGCACATAGGGCTGGGACATGGCTGGCCTGCGCAAAGCACACCACACAGAGTTGGGAACTAGACTTCACAAACTGTTGTTCAATAAAATTACATGAATAACTACTGAATGGGGGGGGGGGGGGAAAGCGAACAAATTAAGATGCATCAACCCTTACAACCAATCGAAATTGGAGACCAAAATGAACAGAAGATCAAAAGATTGCTCTCAAGCCTGGTCCTGGTGGATGCCTATCTCTTTAAATTGCAATTTAAATACTGGGAGGAAACTACTGAATTAATCGACCCCAATTCATTTTAATAATGAAAGCGTAACTAGCAATACCAAAACCGCCCATAAATTATCTTGACGATGGGTTTTGAGTGCTTTACTGCTATAGGCCCATGTACCAGAAGGTTATCTGGAAAGTACACCTGGTTGATTTGAAAAGTCCAGCTAACGAGGCCTTTGGTGGAAAAACAAGTGCGAAACTAAGACTACGAAACGCTAGACTACGACATTCCTTTTATAACAAGATTTCCGGTGGCTTAGAGCTGAGATGTGCATCCCACTAGTATGTAAGCGCTGGTCACATGATTGGACACCAAGGCAAGGAAGTTCCCCAGGTGCATATGTATGCAACGATGCCATCTTCGGATGGCTCACCTAAGCTGCTGGCTGGTCATGGAGGGAGGCCCGTTCTGCGAGTCTCCCTGTGCGTACTGTCCGTAGGCAGGCGGAACCCCAGAGCTAGGAGGTGCTCGTGCTTGACCTAAGTGGGAGAAAGGATTACATCTTATTTCCACATTGGCATGTTTGAGAGTTAGTATAGATATTTCATATCAATCGTTTCTATTGATATTGCTTACACTTAGGCATAAAAATCAATTTTACTGTAAAAATTGCCTTCAATAACTTAACCACCACTTCTGGGCTGACTCATCACATGCACTCCCCATAGTCTACCCCACCGCAGTATGGTAAAACTAAACTGCATAGGTGGGTTAATAAACCATGTGTTGAGATCTCTATGATCACCCGCAGATGAGCCCAAACGACCTACACAAGACCACTAACGCGTCTGTAGAACCAGACAGTGTGGATTCACCAAGCCAGCCAAGCAAAGTTAAACAAATTACCTAAGTCAAGTGGTGAGGAAGAGGACAGGTCAGTGACTAAATTTGCTGCAAAAGCCTTAGAGGGAAAGCTTGAATAAGGAGAGTATCCTGAAATACAAGAAAAACGGCAGAGGGGAGTCAAAATAGGTGGCGGGGACGAGAAGAAAAGAAAAGGGTTGCTTTTTAAAAGGATGATGATGAGTTGGAATCACAGAGCAAGCAGACCAACCACAGGCACTTCAAGGCTGCGATGAGCTAACAGCAATGCAGCTTTTGACATCACATCACATCGACTAAGAGCAGGGGCAGAACAGGTCCGTCAGAATATTGACCTAGATCAAAGTTTCTATGCTGACAGGAAGTCAAATTCAGAACTGCCAACCTTGAGAAATGTATTCGAGTACCACCCAACCAGCCGCAATCCCCCCCCCCACCTTTTTATGTGACAGACTATTTCTTTTGCAGCCATCGTTGCCTTTCAACATTTCAGTGCTCAAACTGACCCTCACGGTCAGCATTTCTGTGGAAAATTAATTCCAAGCATGACTGAAACCAGGTTTCAGAAGACCGCCTTGCCTCCCAACTACATCAGGCCAAATTCACAGGATTAGTGTGGACAGTGCACAGTGAAATAAACATCTGAAATTATAGAACACCCTCCTCCCATTATGTATAATCAATATAATCAGAAGTAATCTTTCGTTGATATTGTCAAATTTGCTCACTGTGAAATTTGATTTTATAAAATCATGAATTTAAACAAAGAGCAGATACCATACCGTATTCATAACCTACAGATCTGAGTCACATTTTTCCATTTCAAATACACAAACTTGGGATGCTTCAAACCATAAACACTCACTAAACCTGCCAGCCTTTATTACCTGTAGGCGGAGGACCTTGCTGGTATGCGGGGGTGTGGCCGTTGTAAGGCGAGAACTGCCCAGGGAGAACCTCGGCAACAGGCTGTCCCCCATAGCCAGGCTGGGGGTAGCCCTGGTAACCTGTCTGCGGCTGTCCGTAAGGAGAGGCCATGTGAGGTTGCTGGTTGACATTCATTCTTAGTTCATCCCTAAATCTGACACACAATAGGAAACAAAACACACACAGGGAAATTAAATTAATAGGCGCAGTAAAGCAATCAATTTTTATACATTACCATGCAATTCTGAGCTTCCCTGCCTTTTTGACCTTTAAACTCAAGTTGCTTGGCACAGTTCAGGTAAATAAGAAATCATCAGGATTTGCCAGCAAAAGGCAGACAAGCAACATAAATGTCCTTCTTTCTGGTGTTCATGGAGGCCTGTATTATATCAATTATGATATGATGCTGTGACATAACTTGTAGCCCTTGTAACAAATAACTAAATAAGCCACAGCTCACTCAGGACTCGCCTCTAAAAGTTGTCTCAGAAACATTAACAGCTAATGAATAAATAAAAACAAATATGCACATAAGAGTTTTCAAAACATGCTTAATTACTGATAGTACTCCAGTTCCATAACGAGGGAAAATGTATGAATTGCGGAACTTGCTCCATTAAACTGGCAGATTCACAACTAGACAGTACGATTGAGCTAACTGAACTACACGACGAGTTAAATTTTGGAGTAACAAACTGCATAGTTTATTCTTATTTACTTTCGTAAATTTGTTTGCTATGTGCTCACTTCATTAAACAAATCTCAGTCAACACAAAGCCTAAGTACTTCACCTCTTTAGACAAATTGCAACTTTATCCGAGCTCAAACACCGAGCAACATTCCAACAGCGTTGAAACAACCCCAATAAAATAGCAATTATGTTTTTATTACCTAAAACGAAAAATACTAACTTAAGCACTCTGACGCACACTCAAATGTAAACAGTTGACTTCCCTGTCAACAAGCGCTCCTCAGCCACATACCACTGATAATACAACTTGTACTCAACTAGTTTCAGTCAAGTAGGACACGACAAAATCATATTCCTAAATAATAATTATATAGCTGTTATTTCCATGCTCGTAGTCTATTCTAGTCCCTAACTCAGTTCGTCAACAGACAATACACCAGTAACGTTATATTGTAACTAGATAGCCAGCTACTTCTCAGGTAATAAAAGGATCGCACGTCTGTGGGAAATCAAAAACAGTGGGATGACACAGCTATACGTTTATAAACAACCGAATGTTTTAGGGTCACCAACTAAAAAAATATTAAAGTTCCCTATGGGGCCTACCCGGCGGGTGAATTCGTGACACATAAGGAACTTGCAGTGAGTGGTACCGATAGCTTAGCTAATTGATTTTTTACCGAACATGTCACAGGCACGTATATAGTACTCACCTCTAACTGGGTTTAACGTCGTGAACTGTAAGCTCCGGTGAGTTCTGTTTTGTCGTCTGTCTCTTTCTAGCTTTCCACGACACTAACGATTATATTGGACCGGAGATATATCCGCTAATCCTTTCCAATAGCTAGTTTCGCGGACACACACCGGAAGCAAAGTCGTCGTTTGCCACGTCTGCACCCGGATAGTGCGTCGTCGCCGTAAAATGTATCACAAAAGTAAGCAAGAGTTGTTTCCTACTGGAGTTCAGACGCTGAAAAGAGTTAATGTGACAGTCCAAATCGGAATTGCATTTCGGGAATTTGGGGGAAAATGATACATGGGTTTGCTGGTTGTGACGTTTCAGCATTGACCTTTCACCTTTTACTTCGCCAACTAAAAAAACAGTAAATTGCGAACGTTATATTTTTCAAAAAATGTTTATGTAATATTATTGTCATGGTATTTCAATATTGATAGAAGCCTTGATTTACCGTTTCATGGTAATTGAGAAAACTGAATAATAATAATAATTTATGTGCCAGTCATTTTACCACGGTCCCAGACCTGTAATTGATACAAATATCAGTCTGTCTGTTGTTTCGTTTCCCGAATAATGATCTTTGCATTGTCATTGTCCCAGGTCAGTTCCGAATATGAAACCCTTTCAGATGAATGAGTCTGTTTTTGGACCACGCAGCGGAGACGTTCCAGACGTTGAACGAACCCAGGCTACGCGCTATATTACATCGAATTTATTTCGGCGTAGACAACTATATTGGTCAATATTGTTAACTGGCATAATAATGGAATGAACCCGGCGAGCTGCCTATACTATTGTACATGGTAGGTTAATGTGTGCTTTGTTATTAATTAGAATGTATTTCGTTTCCAAATTTAAATGAACCATTTTGACACATGCACGTTCTTCACGATTCCGACGCTCAAGTACTCGCCCAAATCTTAATAACGACTGTAATCTGGGGAAATTGGAGTTTTCGATGTGCCAGTTCGCTCCTGAAATTTGTATTGTGTTGTTTCGCACTGAGGTCATTTTATTCTTAAGTTAACTAGGTAGCCATTATAGCTACTGATATCATTTGGCAGCAAGTTACGTTCACGGAGAAAATAGCAGTTCTACCAGCACGTAATTCCGCTTTGACCACACAAATTAAATTGTAACGTAAATTTAAAAATAAACTATGAATAAGCGATAACAATTGTTGTGATGTCTCAAGTGGTACTTCTGGCGACGGCTAGCATCAAATATCATTCTTCCACCATTACAAAGCGCACCTACGGCATAATTTAATTTCCCTGGCCATTTAAAGATACGATCACATCAGCCCATGATTGAAACTGTAAGGCTTTGGAGACTAAGAGGCACTATTTTGCTTTCTTATCTGAACTGAAACCGAATAGACATCATGGAGAAACCAATCCACAAATAAATAGTCTAGGCAAACAAACCGTTTATTTAAATAGGCTATGGTAAACTGTATTATAAACGAAGCTCATTTCGGTTCATTGTGCAGTGATGCGAGGGACTGCTAGGCCGTAAATTGTATTTATTGCTGGAATGTGGTCAACCTAAAAGAGACGTTTCCAGTGGGTCACTTGGAGACTTCCGTTAGGAGATTTAGACACTGCAAAAAAGAATATAAGCCAATGTTCTCTGCAGCTTCGATACTTCAAGTTGTAAAGCATGCAGCCAGTCACAGAACTATGTCCAGTCTTGGTGCAAGTCCCACTGTTGCCAAGTGTATTACCTCTTCTGTCCACCAAAATTAGCAATGGAAATTAACTTGCATACAAACGTAAAATTTATATATATATATATATATATATATATATAATGTATGTGTGTGTGTGTGTGTGTGTGTGTGTGTATATGTATGTATGTGTGTATCAAAGTTAAAAAACAGCAACAACAAAAAACAGTTAACCTTAGTAAGACATAAGTAATTACTCAGTAAGAGTAATTATGGTATAATGTACAAGCAATATTTCTTAGTATAATCAGGCAAATAAACCCAACCAGTGCAACCTCTAGAAAATGATCTTTAAAGACAAAATTCTAACACTCAAATACTGCTTGAAGTTCAGCAGAAAGAGAACAATACAATACAACCACTCATTCAGTAAAATGAGTGTCCCGTGTCAATATCTAACAATAAGTGTGATTCCCTTATTCACTTTGAATAGTTTAGCCAATAGAAAAACAGGTGGGATGTAACTCCTCGCTCCCAAAAAACCCTTGCCTTTGCAAACTGGTTCTTACAAAGTCTTGGCAGTACAACATTTAGTATTTTATTTTAAAAATAGTCATTTCAGTCAGTGCAATCCTTGCAGATCCAATATATGTCCTACACATTACGCTAAAATCACGTTGATGGTATTTTCTTAGTAAAAAGTTCCAAAAACAGTTACCGATAATAAATGCAAGTATGTTCATGAACAAAAGAGAAAACACTCACTTTAATGTCAGAGTCGTAAAGGAATAGTATTTTCAACCTTTTCTAAACTGTGTCCTAATAAACACTACCATGTGATGACTGCTAATAGGCAGACAGGTGGCAGGATCAGATTTGTAGTTTACAGCTTGGACAGTCTCTTGAACAGTCTCTTCTCAACATTTTTTTATGAGATGGATGTATGGGGAATTATGAATCTCAATATACTGGAAAATATTTTGCTTTTTATTTAATTTTAATTCCAGTATTTTTTGCCAAATACGTAATAAACACAAGTTAATTGTGAAGTTCAAAGATGATTAAGTAAGTCTATATTTTTCCTAATGTTCACCTAAGATATCAAAATGAAGTAGGTGATTTTCCCCAAATTTAAAACAGCTGAAATTTGATTAGCTATCTTCTGATGTAGCAATTTCACCTTTGGAATGAAACATCACACTGGTCCCTAAATACTATGCGGAAAACTTCAGGTTAAACGGAAATTTCTGTTAAAGCAACTGCCATATAATCAAATTTGATTAGCCTGTCATTCAGCCATCTTTTGACATACCATCCTTTCCTTGGTAACTTAACATCACAGTGGTCCAAATATTAAATGCAAGCTTCACATCAATCACTCCTAATGAGAGGATTTTTGACAGTGAGTTGACTTTTACCTTAGCATGACCGTTCATTGGCAAATACCTTTAACTGAATACTGACAGAAACGTTGATGGATGCCAAAAGGTCTGTCTAAAAAAAGAAAACGACCTGACTAAATGACTCAGTATAAATTAATTGTGTCTCCCCATGCGGTAATGGAAAAAAAAGTCTTTTAATACCGGTGTAAGTACTCCCCAAACATCCGAAAATCACTTTAATCCGTTTCCATAATGGCCCTCAATAGAGTTCTCCTTTTCATTTCATTCTCTCCCACAGAATCTTCATAAATTTTGTCCCTGCCCCACACATCGATAACATCTTGTTTAAAACGGTCTTTTCCACTGCACTGTGTGCAATGGCGCTCAGAATCAGGTTCCTAAAATAGCATCCCAACGACCCCCCCGCAATCAGCCTAGCTGTATGTTTCATAGGCACTTGTAGCAGAGACAAAGCTCTGGAGCGGCAGAGCTAATTTTGGAAGGGCTGCCGGCACCCTTTGGCTATGGTCAGGGTCCGATTGACAGGACAAGTGTGCCAGACGGGAATGTTTTGGATGAAGATTCCCATGTCGGCGCTGCATTCCTTGGTGTGGGCAGCGGCAGCGGACAAATTCTCAACTGTGTGTGCGGGTTTGAGTGTGTGAGCTCGCATGTCTCTGCCAGCCCAGTTGCCTGTGTCCAAGGGGAGCCGGTGCTGAACTTCGCTGCTTCTAGAGAGCTCGCTTGGCCATTGAGGGGACACCTCCCACTCTTCCCATCTCATCAGATTTGGGTACAGGACTGTCAGGGGGACTGCACACGTGAACACACAGGCTGGAGCTAGCAGACCCGAAAGACAGACTCACAGAGAGGCAGAGTTAAGACAGAACAATGGTGGCAGAGGAGGTGGTAATTACTTTGTCCGGCGGGGGACCATGGGGATTTCGCCTACAGGGAGGTGCTGAGCACAAGAAACCACTACAGGTGGCCAAGGTAAGATCCTGTAAGGGCAAGGGTATAAGGGTGAAGTGGGCATAGACACGTTTCATCTATGCAGATTTTATAATGTATAATGCAATGATGGCCCCACAAGAGCATTTGATAAATTAGTAAATGTGCCTAACCAGGCATAGTCTAGTAAGTCTGAGCAAACATTCATATCAAAAAGTCACCAAAAGTTGTACACCGGATTTGTGTCATTGAAGTATTCTCATTTATGCTTCCTCATAATATCAACATGAGAATTAAAGACATAACAGATAAATCTTGAAAATCTTACATTAACAACAGGAGGCACTACACTGAATGTGGTGTGGGTCCGATCACTTATGGAAAACTGGTTAGCACGTACTGGCAGCTAGAGTGTAGCTCTATTTTGTCTGTCTTTGTATTTTACAAGTCAGGGATTCTCATTTGAATGAGTGTTGAGTTTAGAGCACCTTTAAGCGTGAAATCCAGAGGGTTCAGCCAGCCCTGGTGTACACTTTCTCATGACTGCACATTCATGTCGGGGGACACTGGTTCTATAGCTTTTTTTTGTCCTTGATAGATGCTAATGTAGTACCTGTTACAGGAGTGTTGGATATTTTGGGAGAGGGCAAATAATTAAATGGCTTGAAAGTTAAATTTATCTTCTTTCATTCCCAGGTTAATGGAGGACTCTCCATGCTTCGGTTGCTGTCACATTGCTAGTTATTTGACGTTCTTTTTTTCCAAACTATATTAGTGAATATTCTATTTTCTCTCCCGTCATCACAGGTAAAAATAGAATTATTGTCGCAGCTCAGTCACTCGGCTCAAAAGGAAAAAAAAATATCACAGCCTATATATAAATAAATAAAAGAACCAGTGTTCAATGTCATTCAATAGAACATAACGTTGGCTGGTTTTTGTCTTTGGACCAGCATTGACATTAAAAAATCAATTATTTATTTCTGGGAAATGATATTCAGCTAAGCAGGTTTGCATGTACAACACGCACACAAAACACGCATGTGCCAGTGGCGCTTGGTTGGGTGCATGCTGGGTGAACAGTGATGCCAGCTGCCAGGTGCCAGTCATCAAAAGCAGACTGCCGCATGCACCAATGTGAGGGACAAAATCTGCGCAAAACAGTGACAAAGTGTGAGGCCCTGGATAGGGATAGTATACATTTTCCTCCGTGAAGTGAAAATGATGTATTATTTTTATTTATTAACATACAATTCAGGATAAATGTTGAAACCCAAATGTCTTTGTGTCTTTATTTAAATGTGTAAACTGCAATGTGTGTTTTTAGTGAAGAGTGGTGTTTTAGGCTGCTCAGCTTCCCACAGGTGTTTCACCTCGGGTCAGTGATAACCCAGAGACACCAGGCTTCTTAAAGTTTCAACGATACCACTCTTGTCCTTTCTCCCAGTTATAAATGGACAAGGTCACCTCCTTTCCATTTGCAGTGTGGCCTCTTAAAAAGCTATTCTGATCCTCCCGGTCATTCTGAGTGCGACACCCTCTGCTTCACGTAGGGCCTGGATCCCGACACCCCCACAGAGCAGCCCTGACAGTGGCCTCTCCCTTCCTGCCATGCAATCGATCCACCTCCAGGGACCTCATTAAGACCCGGGGGGACATCCCTCGTAACCGACCGCCCGACTCGTCTGGGTCGACATTAAAAACAATTGGCCACCTGGTTCAACCAAAGTTTTGTTTGTTTGATGAATACCAGGCATGCCTCTGGACAGGTGGGGAAGGCATATTCTACAGAATGCTCCCCCGACACCATCCGTGCCTGTGAGAGCACAACAACTGTGTGGACACAGTAGTCCTTTGTTCCCACAGCCGGGGCGGTCAAATGATCACAAGGTGACTGGACGATAAAAGCTTCGGCCTATCAAATGCAACGGTGGGTAGGCCAGATGAAATTTTACTGGAAGCCCAAGATCTTAGTACTGGATCGGAAATGTCAGCACCAAGAGTGGATCCGGGGAAAATGACATAATGTTCATTTGCTGAGTGTACACTCTCAAGCATGGCATCTGCCTCTTTGGTTGCTTTCCGATTGTGTAAACCTATTTATACAGCTACCGGAGCAGCTGTTCAGAATTGCAGTCGTTTGAACCCACAACTCCTCAATGCCTGGATTTTAAGTACCACAACAGGATGCAAGCAATCTGAACTAAAATGATCTGCTAAAATGAAAAATGCTAAAATTGCTAAAATTTTGTGTGTGTGTGTGGGTACAGTTTAAATCCAGCGGTGAATGATTTCTTTGCAAATCACATGGCAAGTCTGGGCACGGGATGCAGCCCCTGGTTGCTGAAGTCTGCGGGTGTGGGTGGGTGGGAGAAGGCAGCTCTCCAGTTGTTGTGAGTAGCCTGTATATTTGGACCCCACATATCACTTTCAAATAACAAAAAAATACTAATAAAAATAACAGGAGGACTTAATAGAGATAAACATTGAGATGCAGAAAAGACAAGGATAGTTGCTTCTGTCACTCCTTGTCTCTCAGGCTGTGACAGGGGGCTATTTGGACTCCCATAGGCTGTAATATCATGTCAAGTAGGACATGGGCAAATTGGATTTGTCACATAAAAAAATAAAACACTGTCTCAATAGAGTTTAAAAATGCCCATCTTTGCTGGTGCCCCCTGGACCTTTGCTTGGTCGACAGTGTTATGTCTGGCACGACAGTCGGCCAAGAGGGGCTGCTATGTTTGTTTTCTTCACGGTTGTCTCTTCTATCAGTCGCTTCATTTACAAGGGCCTATAAAACGTTCAGATTTTCTTTCAAAGTTATCCTGAGACCCCCTAGATTACTTTTCCGCCAGAACTGCCCAAGGCTCTGCAGCCTTCACCCTGCAAGCCATCGATTTCCCTCCATAATATAATCCCCACATTGTAAACTTGTCTCGGAGGCTTCCAAAATTAGACCTTCAATCACCAGCACCCATCAGAACCAGAAGGAGGCTGGGGGGGATTCCACACCGAAGTGTTTTTTTTTCCGCTGGCAAGTGGGGCATTGGACTGCTTAGAGCCCAGCCCTGTCAGAGGAGAACTGCATTATGATATCAGGTGCCTTGCCATGTTGCTGACATCTCTTGCTTACTCATCCTGCTGCCTGATAGGATGACTGGGTTTCAGCTGCTTGCCACTCAAGTGCTCTGGAAACATTCAGTGCCACCACCGTTCCGTGTTGCTGATAAGTCCCTAATTGACTGAATCCCCCCCCCCCCATCCAAACAAAAAAAAAAAAAACATTTGGAGTTGTTGGTAGCTGTTTGCTTGCATGCTGGACCAAAATACAGACATATCTTCTCTCTATTGATCAGAATAAATATATAAAGTAAATATCCGATGTCCTGTTAGCGGTGCCGCCAAAACTACGTGCTCAGCCTCACAAGTGGCAGTCGGTATAAGTGCTCATCCCAGTGCAGCCCTACGTGTCGGAGTTTGCAGGTTTCGAATCCAGCTCCCGTCATTAGCCTTTTGTAACAGGGAGAGCACAGTGGCAGCGCACTGTTGGGATGGGCTCGGTTAAATCGCTAGGGTTTCGCTCAGCTGGGTCGCTAATGAGCATCTCGTACTGCCTTCCCAGGCTTCGCCAGGCTGGTATTGCAATCGAGAGGGATGTGCCCTCCAATCGGTGCTGAACCTCGTATGAGCTGTGTAGCCTACAAAAGAGACGGATGACTAGGTTGGAGGAGACTAGTCGTACTTCCCCATCCTTCCTGTGTGTGGTAGTGGGAGTTGTGGCAATGTGGAGAAAATGCAAGATATGTGATCTCTCTTGCTCATCCTCTCATCCTGCATTGTCACTACCCATTGTCGTCGTTGCCCTGGCTTGTTTTCCCCTGCCAATTAACACATGTTGTACAAGAGGATCAGTCCTTACATGTGGTGACCTTGGACCGGATGACCCCTGGGTGTGCATCACACAGCAGCCAATTTAACTCAAGGGGTCTTTCATGGCTTACTGCCCAGCAGTTCAAAGCACCTTTTAAGATAGAGGTGTCATAGAATGGCCACAGAGGACTTCATATGTGCCATTGAGTATCTGTGCTTATTGCTACACGGGCATTTGTCAAAAAAAAGTGGAATAGCTTACTCAGCTTACTACAATTGACCTTCAGCTATTTTTATATTGATTGCTAATTGTAATGTTTATTTTTAAGCATTGCTGTCATTGTGGCTTGAACGGTAAATGTATTGAGTTTCAACTCTGGACGCCTTGATTTCTTATCACATGTTGCTGTTGTTCTTGTGACTCCGCCTGCTGGCACAGGTGCGGAAGCGCAGCAAGGCATGTCGGGCCGGACTCCGGGAAGGGGATGAGCTGGTGTCAATCAATGAGAAGCGGTGCGGAGGACTGTCCCACGCCCAGGCCATGGACCTGATCGACAGCTGTCTTGGGACACTGAGAATGAGCATAAAGAGGTGAGGGCGACAGGAACACACCAGCGTTTCTGACGGAAATCAGAGAATGTAGAGCCGTTATTTGTGGGACTTCAAAATGTTGCAGGTTCAAATCCCAGGGGGGGCACCAACTTGAAAAAAAAAATTAAATGCCTTAACATATATACACCTGTAGAAATGGATAAAATCTACATTTGTTAGTTATATAAGTGGCTTTGCATGCTTAAAAATATGTGCATGTTTTTTTTCCTGATGACTGTTGAGGACTACAAAAACTCAAACTTGTGTCCCAAAACAGTCTCTGTTGTAATGCTATTGCTTTTCTGTAGAGCGCCGGCCGGGTTCCAGTCTGTGGTGTTGCTTACCCGGGCTCCTTCACCTCGCGTGGACAAGGAGTACCGGGCTTCACTGCGAGCCCTGTCTCCGCCCAGCACCAGACCCATGCAGGCCTCAGCCACTGAAATCCACAGGAGGGCGCTGATGTCCCCCGATGGGCAAAACGGCATGATTTGGAGCTCTGACGCCAGTGAAGTCCACCAGAGGGCGCTGATGTCCCCCGATGGGCAAAGTGGCCCGATCAGGAGCTCCGTCGCAGTGAGAAGGGAGTGCCTGACCTCCCCGCCTGACAGCGAGGCCTACTACGGCGAGACGGACAGCGACGCCGACACCATACACGAGCGGCAGCGGCGCCAGAAGCGGCGCAGCCCCAATGGCCAGCTGGCCAAGCTCTCTGGCAGGGCGTCTCTGGAGGAGGAGACCTCAGAGATGAGTGGCTATGAGAGCGCAGGACAGCTGGTGACCCTACCTGGAGTTCCCCGCCGGGAGGTGGTATACCAGCCCCCCGTGACAGAGTGGGCCTCACCGGTCGAGAATGGGACAGAGGAGTCCTGCGCCAGTGCGGACGAGCAGGGAACCGCCAACAGACCAGGAGTCAACGAGGTGGATAGTGGCTTTCAGGAGCCCGCCAACCTGCCCCCACTGGTACCCCCTGAGCGGGCCAGGGAGGCCCTCCTTTTGGCGTCCGGGAAGAAGTTGGTGCCCATGGTTGGTCCGGTGGACAACCCTGTGGAAGAAGAGCTCACGGTCACATATATGGACAAGGCCAAGCAAGCCAGTGAGTACTTTCATGTATACTTGAGAGACGCCCAAATGCTGCAGGGCTTCTAGCACTAAACTTTGTGGGACAGAGATCAGGTGTGCTCAGTGACCAATGACGTGTCTGATGGTTGATGTGAAGGCTTGACAGGATGGTAGCTCATGAAACTTCGTGTTGGAAGTTTAAGTGGTCATAGCATGATGCTGCTCCCTGCAGTCAGAGAGCAGGCACAAGTTTAATCCTCTCTGCTAGGAACATGAGTAATTGTGCATAGTTGGCAGATCATCTCCCATTAGAAGTTATGTGTTGAGCAGTTGCATGGTTGCGCTGTTTCACTGTCGCATTGTTGAGTCGGAGCCCAGCTGGGGGCAAGTCCTTTCTGACTTCCAACCCAAGTAAAATGGCCAGGCTCTCACTGGGCAGGCAGGGTGGAGTGACGAATGGGGTGGCCAGATGAATACGTGTGCGAGGGTGGGGGTCTGGTGCTATATTTGTCTGATGATCCAGCCGGATAACACAAGCAATGCCTTGGCGTTTACAGTTGGTGTCTGGTGTCCGGTTCCAGTATGGTGAGATTTCTCTCCCTCCTTGTCTCTTACGCGCTTTTAAACACACGCTCCACACACACACACACACACACAGCCGTATACACCAGCACACATACACACACACGCTCTTAAGCACAAACACAAAAACACAGACAAACACGCACCCGTATACAACTGCACAAATACACACACGCGCTCTTAAACACAAACACAAAAACACAGACACACACACGTGCACGGACACAGATGCATCCCTCCCCACACACACACACACCCACATACAGTCACATTCGCATACAGTCACATACAGTTAGAAAAATAAAATGGGCCCTTGGGACATCACAGAGTTCTTAAATTTCGTGAAATAGTTCCCCCTGGTGGGGAGCAGTTGAAAGTGAGTATGTATAAGGATTTCGTTGCTATACATACACACTTATCCAGTGTGACTTACATAGTTTACGATTTCACATGAATTAACCGGTTGAAAATCATGATGAGGTCAAGGATACAACAGCTGTGCTGAGACTTGCTTTAGAATCCTTTTGGTAACAAGGCCAACATCTAAACAGCTACGCATATTCCAGTGCAGGTGAGAGGGTTGGGTAGTGACCCGTCTGAGAGGCTCTGGGAGATGTCTCTGGCTGCTATTTCCTCTGAAATGTGGGATTGATGAGAGGAACTGCCTCGGGAGGTGGTGGGGGGCTTTGGTCCAGTTTCACATAGAGACTTTGGTGTGATTCCCACATGGAAAGTTTATGCGGGACAGAGCCTGAAAAACATGAGACTATAGCAAAGCCCCGCTACTGAGAAAGCGAACAGGTCACCGATCACTCCCTGCGTAAACGTATGTGGATGTTTGCATGTTTATCTGTATGTGTTGGAAGCTCTCCTGCGTGCGTGCGCCCACGGGCATGTGTGTCTGTCTCCGGTTCTGTCTGCGCCGTGTCTGTGTCGGTGAATTCGAGCGGTCAGGTGACGGGCCTGGCAAAAAGACAATGACAGTTATCCCGAGACCTATGCCCGACAGCTGCTCCGCTTCATCAACACGGCGACGAAACAATAGCGTGACTGAGTAAATAGATAAAGGTTTGCTGAAAAAGTTGGATACCTCTGTATCACTGTTGAGAGGGGAGGGGGGTTGTTTTAGAGAAAATCATATGGGGTTATCATTTTAACAATTTGCTTTTCCATGATTAGACAACTATTGTATTGGAAGTCACGTCTCTTAGCTGGCCATATGTCACTGAAAAACACATCAATGGTCATCACTACAACCACCAATAAAGCTTTCACTGACAAATTTGCGATTTTTGAATAAATGCCAGTTATTATCTGAGCCCTGGCAGACGCCAAGCTCACAGTCACCAGGACTAATTGCAACAAATAACTTTTAGGTCCAGCATTTGGGAGCACAAATCGTCAGCAAAAATGAAATATCAACCAACGTTGACCCTCAGAAGTGTAATCAGGAGAAGGGTGCTGGCAGAGGTGAAGTTGTTGGGATGGGGGCAGGGACCTCTGAGATTTGGGTTGCTTTCTGTCACCTCTAACCCCCCTGAGGTGGGTTGGGGTGGGTAGGTGAATAGACGGTGGGGGGAGGGACAGGCAGGTGGGCTGTGTCCATCACTGGCACGGGCGGCGATAAAAATAGCAGGCATGACCTCATGTGTTTCTTTGAGGGGGTCTGTGGTTAGACAAGGGGGATTTAAAAGGCTGTCCTGGGGCAGTTGTGAGGGGTTCGACAACTGAGCTCCTCCTGTCTGCCTGAGGCTGAGAGACGGAGCCTGACTGGCAACTACCCCCCACTCCCCCCCCCACCCCAGCGTCCAGACTTTGGCCATGCTGAACATCCTTCCTGCTGGGACTGTTGATGGGGAGCACACCGTGTACGCTGGTGAGTCTCTGCCCGGCTTTCGCTCGGAACACAGATAGCCCAGGGAAGCCAGAGGACCCACAGAGAGTGGCACAGGGGGAGAGAGAAGGGGGCAGACGGATACGCGCTTGCTTATAGACGGCTTCGAACAGATTAAACACATCACATTTTTCCGGCTTCCAGAGTCTGCTCGGCTGTTTGTGTCTCGCGAAGACAGGTGCTTGCACGTGGAACAGAAATGAGTCTACAAAATGCGTACGGTTGGACAACTAATACTTTTTAAAACGCCTTTACTAATTCGTAATTTATAATGATTATAATTATCATCACATGCAGTTACCACCTGATGTAAGGTATGACTGGAAACAGAGAGAATATGCTCGAAGTAAAATGACTGAAGCCTTTGTATGGTGGACAAATTCGCGGCGAGACCAACACACTGTAAGCTCTGTTCATGATGGAGGTTATTATTAGACAATGTTCACTTCCCCTTTGTAACTTATTATCTGCTTAAGCTACGCCTTCTGGGGAGTCTGCATGGCAAGATCCTCGAACGCTTATGTCAGCCAAAATGTATGGGCTCCCAGGAGCGATTAGCCACGCTTGTACATTTTCCTGACTATTATGAGTCACTCTGCCATGGGGCGGGGTGCACAGGTGTATTTATGGTGCATTAGCAGTTTGATTCTGCTGTGGGACATTTTTACGCCTGCCAAATCACAGTTATTTGTATTTCAAATGATAGTTATTGAGATGACATAGGTGTTGCTCGGTAAAATCACTTCTCGGCAACCCGTACCCGAGTTTTGTCCGTGTGACTCAATCAGTTATGAAGTGTAGCTGTGTTCTCAGCGATAGGTAGAGGTGAGGGTTACTTTTCCTGAACACCCAGTTAAAGGCATGCTATGTCCTCCTAATACTTATAATAATATAATGAGGCTGTCATGCTGGGGGCCACCGTTCTGGGGGCCACGCTTATCCTCATGTTTAACAGATCACAGTAGAAAGTGCGGAGGTTGGGGGGTGCAGGGGTGCACCCCATTAAACGTTCATCTCTGCCCCTGTATGAGTTCAGTCCACGCTAGGCCCTGATGATGCAATCGTCTCCCCGCCCCTGTCTGGTGTGTGTGTGGTTTCAGCCAAACCCAGCTCTGTAACACTCCACCACCGGCTACCGTATCACAGCCGCGCTTTGGGACCCCACTGCGTGCCTGCTAGATGTTTGACGGACAAGACGGATGCTTGTTAAAGGCCCTCGGGCTGCTTTTAGACTCTGATCTCATTGGGGGATTTGTTGTCTAAAGGTCAAACCTGGTTGTCGGTACACGTCGAATGCCTCCTCGCCTTACCGTGATCTCCCAGAGCAATGTGCCCCCCAGATCCCCTTGTTGTTCAGGCCGTATTGTATTTTTGGACCCTTAAGCACTGATGACAAATGTGCTGCAAGGCCTTTCACATCAATAGCATAAGTATGGCTTAGTCATGCCCCAAAAATAGCCACGATAACGTTTTGCTTAGCATATGGAAGACATGACGTAATTATGTCGGTATGAGAAATGTTTTGAATGCTATTATTCATGCTAAGATTTACCATCCGACTATTTTCTATTATGAAACTGGGGCAGAACTCAATACAGTAGGAATAAGGAGTTTATTTCAGCGTTTTTGTTTTTTTTGGTCTTATAAAAAAATTTAATGGGGTAAAGAGCTGCTTGCGATAGCTAATACTTTTCATTAGATTAATCCCATGGAACAGTAGAAAATTATGGTCTTGACATTATACACCTCGAGTTTGTGGTCTCTGCACCATAAATCAGCATTGACATTCAAGGCTGTCAAGGCTGACCTCTGACCTCTTCTACTTACAGAACTCCACCGAGGAGAGAGCACCCAGGAGAAGCAGGTGAAGGAGGCCCGTACCAAGTGCCGAACTATCGCCTCTTTGCTGACAGACGCGCCCAACCCCCACTCCAAAGGCGTGCTCATGTTCAAGAAACGGCGGCAGCGGGCCAAGAGGTACACCCTCACCTGCTTTGGCAGCGTGAACGGAGACCTGCGACAGGGCGACGCCGAGGAAGAGGAGGAGGAGGAGGATGGCATCTTCCTGGGCAGCGAGTCTGAGCTGGATGAGGACGGCTTTGCCGCGGCACTCGACTCCACCTGGGACAGCGACTATCTGGATGTCCTGGAGAGAAGGACCCCCGGTAGTGGAGTGGCAGCCGATGGCGGGGGAGGCGAGAGTCCAAGCCTGAGCACTGCCTCCGGGAAAGGCGCCCAGCTCTTTGAGCAGCAAAGGAAGAGGGTGGAGGGGCATGCCATCCAGGCAGGGCCCGTAACTGACCCGCACCAGACAGGGATACCTTTGACAGAGTTTCCAACGTCTGTTAGGTCCATCACCGGTTTTGATGTTTCGCCCATGAATACAGTTGCACCTGTCACCCCCATTACACCAGTCATGTCCAAAAACCCCGTCACATCCTTCAGTGTAGTGAGTGGCAACTGTGTTTCTTCAAGCAAGGGCGGTACAGTGGTTTCCCCCCCTGTGTTGGCACCCATGCCAGCCTGTGCTCCGCCCCTGCCATCAGCTCAGCAGCCCGATGTGCCGTGCAGCTCTGTCATAAATAGGACAGCGCAACCTTTTGCTCCAGGCTTTGTCAGCCACCGATCTGCCACGGCACCTGTTGTATTCCAGCCCAACACGGCCAAGAAGGCCCCCTCCGGACCTGCGGCAGCAAAGGTGTCGGCCGCCAACTCTGAGGTGAAGCGGGCCGTCTCTGTGACCTCCCTCTACATCCCGGCCAGATTGTCTCCTTATAGTGCCCCACCATCAGTATTTTCTCCAACTTCTTCTGTGACTACCGTGCCATTCACGCCCCCTCCTGCACCCTTCTCACCACCCCCAACATCTGCTGCACCTTTTTCTCCACCTGCCACTCCCTACTCTCATCCTAGCATGTCTGTGGCACCCTCCACTCAGCATGCCACGCCCTACTCTCATTCTAGCGGGCCTGTGGCACCCTCCACTCAGCCTGCCACGCCCTACTCTCATCCTAG
>JAOVYW010014948.1:0-29004 GCA_025775045.1 Hiodon tergisus | reverse complement strand
CTCCTGTGTTTTAGACATGCTGACATTGTCCCAGTGCGCTTCTCCTGTGTTTTAGACATGCTGACATTGTCCCAGTGAGCTTCTCCTGTGTTTTAGACATGCTGACATTGTCCCAGTGCGCTTCTCCTGTGTTTTAGACATGCTGACATTGTCCCAGTGCGCTTCTCCTGTGTTTTAAACATGCTGACATTGTCCCAGTGCGCTTCTCCTGTGTTTTAGACATGCGGACATTGTCTTCATGCACAAGATTTTATATGGATATAAATAAGAGTGGGAGATAGCAGGAGTTGGCCAGCATATACACTCCCCCTTGGCTTATCTAAGCTTAGCCTCCTATTCTGACTGGCATGCCGTAGTGTAAAATTGCATTACATTATTTGTTCAGTGGCTTAGCAGACGTAGAGTACGTCTTTTACATTTTTAAATTATGGCATCAAGGATTATTGAATTACAGGTAATCTATGCATTGTAAATTTGTTAAAAACGAATGCTATTCAGTTGAATTGCCCTGCTTTGGGGTGACGATGTCAGTTGTCCAGCCATGGTTCAAACCCTCCAGTTGCTATCCCCGTTCTATCCACTCCCCTGACCATCGTATAAAATAGTAAAGGAACCCAACACAAACATCTCAACATGTGTAAACTAACTTGGCCAGATCACTTGATGATGGATGTTTGGATGTATGGTACACGCTGTCTGTGTCTATAATCATAAAAAGATTTTAAGAGTGTTTTTTTTTAAACAAACAAATCAAAGCAATCAAATCCCAGTGCGGTTAGGGAAGTGTAACTGTGAAAATAGGAAGGGTGCTGAGGACGTGCTACTGGTGACGTGCCAGCGGAAATGGGAAGAAGAAAAGGAACTGAAGGGCCTTCATCCATGGAAGATGATACGGACCACACTCGCTCCAGACACTAGGGGGCGTTCTGCAGCGCTACACTGAACTTAACCCAAAATGTTGCCTAATCTCTCCAAAGTCCTGTACCCAGACAAAAAGGACTTAATATATACGGTATATATAGTATAGTACAAACACCAAAAACGGGAATTTAGGCACTGTAGTGAACGCACACCCAGAACAAAGACTGTGGAACGTACCATTTTTCCAAGGATGTGTATTGGCAGACGCAAGGGTGGGCTTTTCTTCTGCTTAAGTCTAACTGACCACTGACGCGGGAGAAACCCTACCTGGTGACTTTGGTGATATTAAAGGAAGTGGTTAGGAATGACTGGGTTCCGGGGCCTTGTGAAGGCTAGTGCAGCAGGTTCATAGACACACCAGTGTTACACAACAGTGCCTCAATCTTATGCACATCAGTAGCAGGATAAATAAAAAAATGTAGAAGCTGAGCAGAGATTGCAATCAGGTTCATGTATTATTTTTTTGTAAAACAACAAGCTTGCATTCTTCAAAGAATTGTTGGTTTTGTCTTTTTAACTTTTGTCTTTTTGTTTCCTATAAGGAAGGGAAAAAATATCTATGACAGAATAATCTCAAAAAACTGCAATAAACTGTTAACAGGATGCTTTTAAGTGATGAAAGTTTAAAGCTCAATATGTATTCGATATTTTGTTTCTAACAGCAAGATTTGTTTCGCTCCAAGCATGAAGAAAAATAACCATATTTATATTTTGTGACACACAACGTATTGTAAAATAAGATTAGCAATTTTTTCTCAAAATTTATTTAGAATGATAAAATTCAGTTTTCTCAGAAAATGAAACGGTTTATACCAGTGCAGGCCTCTGATGGACTGATCTGATAATTAGATTGAAATGGAAATATAATGGAATGAATGTTAATTGTTGAATTAAGGAGTGAAGTAAAAGGACATCTGTACTTTTACTGAGTGAAAGATGTGAGGGATTTATTAGACAATGACACAGTGGAATAAAATGGACTAAAACCATTCCAGCTGTCCATCTGACTAGTTTTGTCCTGCAGTGTCTTTCTTCACCTGTTTTCACAAACAGAGGAGGTTTTCACAAACTTGTCGACTTCATAATTGATATTCCTCTTTCCCCTCATTTTAAAAGTTCCAATCTGGAATAAAACACACATACAATTGAAAATATAAAATCAGAAATTATTGGTCCTTCCAAATATAAAAGAAAAAGGATTGATTTTATTTTGCACACAGGAAACAAAACCACAAATATTTCTCCTTTTCAGTGCAGATCCAGACAGACTTTTCTGTTGATAACCTGGTTATTAACTGAATAGGGACCTGTTGCAAATTTATTTTTAAAAGAAAAATCTTGAGAGCAAACCTTGTATCGTTAATTAAATATATATTTAAATGGCCAAGTAGCACTACTGTAAAATCAGGATTTTAAAAATTTCCAGACATTTTTATATCCATATTATTCTGCACATTTGCCCCATTATTGCTTGGCATTACTCATTAAGGGCACAGGTGGTGCAAGTCCCCAAAATATATTTAGATTTTCACCAAAATAAGAAAAACAGAGAAGCAGTCAGTCAGTGCATATTAAGCTGTTGCAAACATCGACAATTTCACTTTATTAAAACCGATTTAGTAGACATAACGGTAGACAGATTCCAGAAAAACCTTATTAAGACCTGTGGTGGTAAAGTGTTGTCTGGTGGTTGTGACCGGTATTGCACTCTTCCGACCTGCTGGCATCATCTCCATACACGCATCCTAAAATTAGTGATGTTAGGGCCTCTAACTGACCTTTCAACACTCCAGTTTTTTTTTTTACAATGTAGTAACGATACAAATCAACGAGATCTTGGGAACTGTTTTTAGTGGCGGATTGTTAAGAGGCCGGCTTTTTTTCTTTATTTTTGTCAACTTAATTTAGGGATCCGCCTTATATAGCACGATAAGTGTCCAATTGTTGATTCCCAGTTGACTCATGATGTCTTAATCCCATATCACAATTCTGCCGCATCACGCACATTCAATAGCCTTCCAAAATCCAGGGAGGCTTCGCGGATAAGAAACTGGAGCGCTGTGCTGCGGGTGGTATTCCCTGAAGGTGCGCCACTGCTATACTCTTGAAATAAACACGAAACAAACTTGGAAGGTTAGGTGAAAACGCCCAGTTATGTTGGATTAACGTTGCCGTTTTCGCAATAGATAAACTGTTCATATAAAAACACGAACAGAGGCCCAATTTTTTTTAAGAAAGTCAACGATTCTTGGTAATGGTGGACACAAACACAAAAAGCGTACATAGATATACGACATAAAGTTGTTTCATAGCGACTAGTTTAATATGTTTTGCCTGACTGAGACATACAGAATGTAATAATAGTGTATGTAAACGCATGGCTGTATCAACCAAATATATGCAGTGATTTTAACTCCAGAACAAGCGACGCACAAGGACAGTGACGGGGAGTTTAAAAGTGATTGGTTTTGCTTATGCCCCAGCAATAATAGGCCAATTTTATCTTACACTATTCTTGAATGGCGGACAAGACCGTATCATCGCCCCGAAACATACTGGAGACGTATTACTGCTTGTGTATGTCCTGCGTTTGTAGAGTAGCAGCATGTTCTGATAGACTTGTTTACCAAAGAACACCCCAAACCAAGGTCTCACAGTTGCTCTTTGCGATCGAAAGGATACAAATTCGGTCCAGATTTAGCTCATTAAAAGAGGGGGGTTCTTCACCAATATTTAATTCCGCTCTCTGTCTGATCTTAACGTCCCTCAGACACCTGGCTCTACAGGTTCCTATATATAGGGACTGCGATGCATCTGCAAGGAAGTGTCGTTGTCCAGATACCTCCCTCCCTCCTTCATCTGGCATCAGCACTTTATGTGCAGAAGACCCCTACATCCAAAATACACCCCGAGCTTCAAACACACCGTGGAAATAGAATCGAGCCACAGGCCAGGAGGAATATTGGATTCGTGCACCTTTACCTGGACTAATCAATATCGCTTCTCAACTACGAGTTCCCCCCTCTCCCATATTTCCAATATCTCCGTAAGTATAGCACCACGGGCGTTCTATCGCTATTTGCGGACGTCGCAGCAGCTCAGTATAGCACGGAAAAGAATAACCTTGTATTACAGCTCTTAATCCTCAAGTATTTATATCAGTATTTCCCCATTGTCGGTGGAACCCATACACTACGCGTAGCACCTTACATTTTGAAGAATTTTTTGTTGTTGTTGTTTGAAGTATAGAAATGACCTAAATGAAAGCAATGACCTTTACTTCATATATTTACTAGAACATCTAAAGCAACTTGTTTCGTTCACAAAAGCAATTTGGGGGATCAGTGTTCAAGGGAACAGATTAATTAATCCTAACTCCATTGGGTAGAATGCGCAGAAAATAAATCGCGCATTACGTCGTTACTAGAAGACACAGAAAATACAAATATATATATATATATATATATTTTTTTTTTTAATGTGTGTGTATACCGAATAGTTTAAATGATGTACTATTGTCTGTTTAGTGCTTTAGCTGGCCGGAATTTTGTTTATTCACAAAACCCGATGTAAGTATGTGACAAGTATGTAGTTTTCACTTTAAGTGGTGCTACTCTTTAAGTGCGTGGCTTGTTCGAGAATTCGCTGACCGCAAGAGTCAGATGCCCGGTGGGTCTTTATATAGCTCGAGAGCACAGGAATATACCCGCTCGGTAACTGGAGCTGGAAGGCCGTAGAGCAGGCGTGTGATTATTTTACAGTAGGCATCTCCCGCCGTTGGCAGCTCCTTGGGCTTTCCGCAAATTCCGTTCACAATTTTTGGCGAACTTTTTTTTTCCTGAATGGTAGGACTCGTTGAGAATCTGCTGGACATGTCATTGTGCGTGTTCCCGTTTTTAATTTATTGTTTACATTTTCAAGTGACCGTTTAGTGTTCCAAACCGACGCAAAATAATTTAGGTCCAGAAGCGGTAGGCTATTATAGCCGCGCGAAATTGTAGAAACCCCAATACATAGCCGCAATACAAGCCCTATCCTACTACTTAAATCTTTAACAAAAACACTAGTCCTCTCATCAAAATCACTGTGATATATACTTTTCTATCATTCTTTTCTTTTTTTATCCATTAATTGTGAAATTAGCCGAAAATACCACTCACAATTTATAATTGCCAAGTACTGGACCTTGTGACTGAAATTTAATACAGCAGGTTTGTCTGAACCCGCATTACTGTGCATTGCATCACACCCAAATTAGCCATCAACAAGACATTCCCAGTAAACAGGCTAAACTCATATGATCAGATTATATTTGTTCTGTACCTGTAAGCAATGCCCTGCATGGTTCATGAGTTTGTACCCAACATTTGCTGTGGCCATTTTCAGTTCCTGTAGTGTGCAGTAGGGATCACTGAGTGTGTAATACATCTTGAGATTGTTCACTATGAGGGTCAATGTTCGATGCAGCTTCACATAATAGCCATTCCTTGTCCCCACAGCCAGACTGCCAAAGATGTCCTCCGCTCACAACCTGAGGAAAACACCGACCAGGCTCATCACTGACTTCTCCAACATCACTCAGGATGGTAGGGCGTCTCTCCAGGGGCGAATCTTCCGTAGTTGCACATGGGAGCACCCGCCCCTCTTGTGATCAGATTGGCCACCCCAATTTTCATTGGCTCGTAGTGAAATAAATCATCGTTCGCATCGAAAAGACACTTATGGGTGGCCCCCTCCAATTTAAGTTGTTCCCCCCCGTGCCCCCCACTTGAAAATAATCTGGATCTGCCCCTGCGTCTCTTCACCCTCTCATGCACAAACCCACACGCCTCCGACTCCCATGAGACAATGAGGAAGTTCTAAATAGTGGGCACATTTGCATCGCTGTGTATCACCCTCCAATGCAGACTCCCAGGTTTTGGACAGAACAGACTGCAGAGACTGTAGTGCAAGTGGAGACTGATAGTAAGGATAGTGCCCAGTCTAATGTTGATCAGTATCCAGCTTACATGCTAAACACATTGCCAGGTTTTGCTGTCTCATAACATATCCGTAACACTCACGGTTAGCAGTATAAATTATAACGCGCCTGGATGTGACTTGTTTATATATCCATGCTTAAGATTTTGGATTTGTACCCAGTAGGTTGAGGAAGCCACAGAGGAAGGTACTTACCATAAATCATATGGGAAAACATAGCTCTATATATGTGGGTAAAATGTAATATCGGAGTACAGTTTAAAAAAACAATAAAAACTGATCTTAAGTCAGAAAATGAGGTGATCTTTGATATTATGGAATGTGCTTTTGTGCATACATTCACAGCCATCAATTCATGTATGTAGGTATGGTGGACAGCCCTGTCATGGGTTGGTGGATCTTATTTCACAGTGGCAAAATTCAATCAAGTGTATTCAAATTCCTTCCCCTATATATAGCTGAAAGAAGATGCAGTGCAGCAAACAGGCAGCAGCAAAGTTGAATGAGCCAAATGAGCACGTCCAAAGGTGCTAATTTAGTAAATCATGGGCCTATAAATGTTGAAAGCAACAGCTGAAGGGTTGAATTACCATCTTACAAACACAAGGTGGTGCTGCCCACCACCTGGCCTGCAATTAACCCCATTTTGTAGACTACTTCTGGTAGCCCGTTTGAACATTGCATACAGGTTCAGACATTTGTAAGACTATATTTCAACCATAATTATGTAAATTGGGTGCCAATGGAGACTGTTTTTGAGTTTTTCATGCATTGCCATTGATTAAATACTATGAAAAGCGCTGATTACCTTTGACCCACTCCTGATTTTCATATAATCTGACATAGCTAGTGATAACTTGTGGTGGCCGGGATTGAATGCAAATAGAAGAAAACTGGAAATGGTGCCAGTTTTGAAGAGCGGGCAGATGCTTTTTACGTGGCAGAGCAAATGGCTGTGATTTACTGCCAGCCGGGGAAAATGTCGTCACATGTGAGCAGGCATACGGTTCATGTGCTAGGCGAGGAGGAGAGGTTTTATGGAGAAAGATTTGAGTGCAGGCCCCCTGTGACTACCACATAAATAAAAGGGACAGGGCAGTTTTGTGGCAGGTAAAAGATAAGTTTTTACCTGGAGCTGTCAAGCTTTACGAGGCTTGGTGGAGCCCTTTGGGGAATGTAACCCATACATTGGATGGCTCTACACAGTAAAATCATGTACGACCGTTATATGACTGCCCCTGGGCCCACTGCTAAATTCTCACTCAAATTTATGCGAGAAAACAACAATCATAAAGAAATTCCATGGTGACCCTTTTTGTCGCTTCTCACTCTGTCCCTTGCCTTAGACCCGGACGAGGCAGGCCCTGAGACCACAGAGTTTGACTTGGGGACGAAGATTAAGACCCCCAAGGACGTGATGCTGGAAGAGCTGTCTCTGCTCAATAACAAGGGCTCCCGAATGTTCCAGATGAGGCAACAGCGGGTGGAGAGGTTCATCTACGAGAGCAGCGCCGAGCTCTTCGGCGAGAAGTCCACGGTGAGGGATGGTGAGGATAGCATGTGGAAGGGCAGTGGAGGCAGAAGGGTGGGGAGGGGGGGGTGTTATTGGGCAAAGGACCAGAAGACTACAAAACTGAAAACTTTATTTGAAACCCAGGCTTATTCCAGTTTTTCTTCCATTTTTGAAATTGTAACCACATTCTAGCCACATTCTGGGTCGCAGAGTACCGGTGCTGAACCCAGCAGAGACAGGGCTTGAGGCAGAAGAAAGGAGACCGACCATTAAAGAAAAACACGACCTACAAAATCAGATACACAGGCTCAGCCACACTCACAGGGCTAATGCTGCAAGTCTTTGCACAGTGGGGGAAAAAACCTCTCTTAGTCTTACACCAGACCCCAACTGTTCACAATGACCCCTTTCCAAAAATCTGAATTTCAGTGAGGATTTTATTCTGAATTTAAAGGACTTATTTTTCTTTTGTTGTTGCAGCTAAACTCCCAAAATCTGGTACCATCTCTGGGGGAAGAAATTGTGGACTTGGCCAGTGGGGTAACGGGGGAACAGGCACCAGAGCAGGAGGCCAAGGAACTTGAACAAAGTAAGGACCATTGCCTTGTTACTGGTTTCCACCCAAAGGACCTACGGACACATTCCTTAAACAGTGAAAGGTCTGCATCAATATATTAATCATGCAACAGATTTGCTTGGCAGACACCCTTATCCACAGGGTGCTTCAGATCTTATACTTTACCAACTGACTGATAACGGAAAAGCAATTCAGATAGTTCCTCGTTGCCAAGCACAACAGCAATGCAATCCGGTACTCTGAAGTCTGAGACCTGACGCCAGGTTGAGTTCCGTCAGAGTTTCTAAATTTGTTCTAAACCGCCACCTCTTTCTTTGTTCTGGTGAGGGAACTCCTGGTTCATCTACCTGCTGCCCGTGCTGACTTCTACCGTGTCATTGCAGGTGAGAAAGAACAGAAGAGCCATGAGTATGTAAAGACGTATGTATCACCATGGGAACGGGCCATGAGGGGTGATGGGGAGCTACTGGCCACCATGGCGGTGAAGATGCCTGGGCCCCATGTGCATTGCGACCCGCCCAAGCTCAAAAGCTTCAACAGGTTAGTAGCTCCGTTGCCATAGCTACGGGATTCTGTTACACCTGTGATCTGATTGGTTGGTATAAAAAGAATTCTGTAGTCTTAAAATACATTAGAAACCGAATCATGAAGAGGTAAAACAACAGTGCCAGTCTCAGTTAGACTATAAAAACCTTGACAGCCTTTAAAATCATTAAAACCTTTAAAAAGGCTTAAAAATCTTACCTGGTAATGCATTCGCTTTAGATACCTTTGTTGAACTTGGTTATTACATTGTCAATTTTGGACAGCATTTGCATTTGTGCTTGCATTTGACAGACACAGTAATCCATAGCAACCTATAGGACTATCGCTACAGATGCTTTTAGTGAAAATCGACAGGTTGAAATTGAAAAGGTTACCCAATGTAAGGTTTCCTTGCAATAGCTACAGCGGCAGCCCTTGAAGTATGGGCTCTGTCTTTTTTGTAATATAGGACAGCCCTTCCCTTCGGAGGCTTCAAAAAGTCTTCGGCTTTTCCGATGTTCCAGCCGCCAGAGATCGCGGTGCCCGTGGAGCCGGAGGTGTCACCCCTCCAGCTCTGCAACATCAGCTTACGTCCCTCCTTCAACCGAACCCCCATCGGCTGGATATGCAGCGGGGAACCCAGCCACATCCACATGGAGCTGGACACCATCCCCTTCGATGGGGAGACAGACGAGCTCTGAGGAGAATGAGGATGTCACCCGTGCTAAGTCGCAGATCACGTGTCACTCACTCTTTCACACACACACACACACACACACGTACGTACATGCACACACATGCACCTGCACACGTAATTGCCCAAGCTGCGTAAAGGAGTTTATTTTCACATGGCTTATATTGCTCATTAATTATAAAAACGTAATCATTGTCAGTCCAGACAGAGAATTCTGTCACTTACACTGCTTTTACTGTAGACGTTCTGTGATAGGAACATCTCAGATGGTGCAATACCTATAGCTTTCATGGGATCTGAACCTGTAACTCAGTCCTGGTCTCAGGTCGGTTTCCATGACTACTACTTCTCAATCCTTGAGTACATCTTCCTTGACTGGATCCCAAGTGGTTTCTCATTCTGATATCCTGAATGTCCTTTATCACTAAACCAGTTGTGTGTGTGTGTCTGTGTACGGGAGGCATGGCAGGGGAGGGGGTTCCTGAACAGAGACTCTGTGATGGTAAGAACAAAACTGGAACCAGTGGATGCATGTGGTTAAATGTCGGTCAGTCTGTCTGTCTGCCTGTCTTCACACATACATTTCTACTTAGATGGATTACAAATGACTGGTAAGGTCATGGTAGGTTAGCAGTAACTTGATGTCCCGTCACTAATTGAGAGATCACCAGGCGTCTGAGGGCCACAGCACCACTTCACATGTTCGTATACCTCACGGCCATTTTCATCTGATTGCCTTTGTCCACTGGAGTGGCCGCCTGGTTTACGTAGAACATTTTTTTCTTTAGGATTGCTGAGTTAACCCCGCTCTCCGAGAAGAAGGAACACTACTATACATATATTCACTTGTTTAGTGGTGTGCTTTAAAATGGTGCTTTCAACATTTCTTGATCCCCCAGAATGTGTTACCAAAGAGCAGTCTCCTCTGTGATGCAACAGGTATCCCTCATGTCCCACAATGATGGTGGTGATGATGATGATGGTGGTGATGATGATGATGAGAATGACATGACGAAGAAGACTACTGCAGCTCATACATCAATGCTGTGCTAGATTATTGTACAAAGAAACTGAGATTTAAACACAAAATTCAAACACACAGTTTATGTACCCAAATGTAATGACCTGTTAAATATATGGACTCCTGCTCTACTCTAAACACACAGTTCATACACTAAACATCTACCTCTTTAACTGGACAATTAGCTCACGTAATGAATTAAAACAGTGGTGTGAAACACTTAGGTATGAAAATGGCCTACAATGGGATTGAAAACTGTATAGATTTTCTTTTTAAAAATGTGTCTGTGCAATAAACATTTAAAATGTGTCAAAGCATTAAAGCCTGTATCTATAATTTTTTTGTGTATTACATAAACTACTTGTATTCGAGGACAGCAAGTGTTCACACCCTTACAACAATTACAGTCTTGCAAATTTGCATAGCAATAGGGCTTTAATGTTACCTATTCGTTGTTTTTAGGTAGTAGCTTCGGCCCGCAAACTCTTATCCAAAGCATCTTGTATATTTTAAGGCTGGACATTTTCTGCAACAATTCAGGTTGTGCCCCTGGGTACAGGAGTCACACATGGGGTTGAACCAGCAGCCTTTCGGTCCAACTCTACACAGCAAATCATGCATGCCTTTCACAAGAGAACTTCCACTGCAGTTCTCTTCCCCAGTTTCGAACTAGCGACTTACCCCTTACAAAACCTAAAAAGTACACCACAAAATCTATCACCCCAGTCAGTAAGAGTACATAATAATGTTTCTTTAAAGAAGCTACTAAACAGTAAGAGTTTGGATTTGTTCCCACACACCCCTTAATTAAAGGAGCAGGGTGAGCGTTCAAGGCAGAAAGTAGCCTACTGCTTCCCTGATAAAAAGTAACATATGTCTATATATGCGTCAACCCTAACCCTAACCCTAACCTTTACTATGTATGAAGGATGCATGGAAAAATGTGCTGAATATCACTATTTAATTTTGAGAAGGAAACGCATATAACAGGCATATGGACGTGGCTATACTGTGTAAGTACCTTAAGAAATTTTTTCCCCCCTAAAAACAAGTAGTCTGGATTTGTCCTTTCAGAAGCCTTTTTGCATTTTTTTTACGGTCTCAACTGCGTGATTTTGGTAAGGATGCTCATACGCGCGGGGTGGTCAGCCTGCGTGTGTAAGTGCGTGTGTCTCACTGCAGGCTTTCAGGGAGCCTGTGGGGGGCGGGGATTTCACAGTCACATGCTCAGGCTACTGATGCAGATGCCAGAGCAGCAGAAAGTGCTGGGAGAACTCCATCAATCAGCTTAGACGTTTCTCCCCGCGTGCTTGCTCTCATACGGCAATGCGCTGACCATTCTCACTCTCCACAAAGGCACTGCGCAGAAAATGTATCTTCACAAGTTTTTTCCCCTCATTTCTTGACTGTATGTTAATAATTTGTATGGGAGAAACAAGTCCAGTGTTAGAGAAAATGTTTTCCTTATCGGAAAACACAGACAGGACAACTGTTTTCAAACAACCAAGAATGTGATAAGAAATGTAAATTAATTCACGTTCAACTAAATAACAATTTCATCAATTACGAACATTTGTTTAATTGCTATTTAGTAGGTGCTGCAGTTGTTTATTAATTTGCAGAGGTGAATCTGGTCCTAGATTTTAATGAAATATTTTAACATTCTAGATATCAAACTATCAACAAACCACAGAATAATTTGTGTTCGTCAGGTGTATTCTGTAATTAACTGGCTTTGAAGCAGTATGCATGGTCAATAGAGACTAAAAATCAAAAGTTCGGTAAGTGCGGTTTGATTGTTAGCCTATGTTTGTGTGTATGTGTGTGTGTATATATATATATGCTATTTGATAATCAAAAACTATTGTAGTTTAAAAAAAATATTTAACAGATATATTTAAACAGGAATCCTCAGAACAGGAAACCAGCGCAGAGATCGTTAGTACAATAGCCTCTTTCTTTTTGGGTCCTTTTTGATAATATAATTGAAGTGGTTGAAATTACTGGGTCCGACGAGCGGAATCAAACTTTCTTTACACGTAAGAACTTTGACGTTAATCAAACCAAGTCTCGTGGTAATCCCTGTCATCTGTCAGATAACAGTAAAAGAACTTCAATGAAAACAGAAGCCGAATCATCACTTGAAATGCGAGGCAGCTCTGAATTACCTGGCACGAAACGTGAAACTGCAGTTGACGCCACCCGTCAGCCAGAGCGGGCACCGCGTTTTAGTTATCAGAAACATAACACCTGCCCATCGGGGTTTGGCGGAATCCGAGGGTGGAAGTAGACCGCAAAATAAAAACAATTTCATAATCAGTAAAAGTCAACTGTTTGCCGAGAGCATGCTTTTGATATGTAGACTTTTGCATATGGGTAAAAACTTCATCAGATTTTAAGATTATCTTTGATCCATCAGTGACGAGATTTCAAATCTGTTAAATTTGTGATTTTTTTAAATGTTCAATTCGTCTTTGTTACAGGTGAAACTGTTGAGTTTACATGCCACTGGACTAAACTCCACAAGACGCCAGCAATACGGTGGGCTGGCGGTATAAATTATGTATATATATATATATATTGGCGGAAAAAAGAAGAAAAAATAGATGACAACGAAGATATCGCGATAACTGGTTGCCTTAGCTGCAGCGCTGGGTGGCGCTGGTGGAGGTTTAGGGTCTTGCGGCGGAGATTTCGCTCGAGTCCCTTTCGGATAGGGGACGACACTGGACCGGGGTTGAACTGGAGGTGAGTAGGCAGTGTCTTAACTTGATTAATGATAACGATACATGTGGTAGAATCATTCGTTTTCAAACCAGTGTTTAAGAAGTTTACGAATTGCACATCGAATGAGGAAAGTACTGACAGTGACATATTGAGTGACATTAACCGTGGCGATTGCCTGTGTCGGTCACGAGCAGAGGATGCTCCGTTCTGTATAGGTAGAAACCTACAACTATATAACGATACGCGCATCACGCATTGGATTTTGGTGTGGATGCTAGCTACGGTGAGGTAAGCTGGCTAGCTAATATTCGCAGTGTAGAAGCGCAGTTACATTAACCAGCATGCCAACACACGGTGCTTAGCTTGCTAACGGTTGCTTATTACCAGTTTAAAGTATTTTATAAAGAAGCATTTGACGGACACAGTGGGTGTTTTAAATGAAGGAAATCTTTCACTAGATATGCTGCATTGTTGAATTATCGTTTGTACTTGTTGATAGCTAGCGAACTGTTTGCTTTGTCATATTTCTCTTGCAACAAGTTATATATTTACATATTTTCATGATCGGATGCATTATGCACAATAACTAGCCGCACAATCAAAAAGGATATGACTGAGTGCACACATCCATGGTATGTGTTAATTTATATAAATGTATGTGTGTGTATTCAGTGAGACCGATCTCGATTGTGCGGCTAGTTTTTAATTTAATTTAATTTTTTTTTATTGTGCATAATGCACGTGATAATGAAATTAGCTGCACACCGCATCCTCATCGTCATGCGTATCGGGACACTATGACTAGCTCAACATTTCTGGCGATGACAGAACTGCATTCTACATACTGTAGTAATGGAACAGGCACGCGGTCGCTGCAAGTATTTTATAATAGGGTTTTCTTGAAAAGTTGAGCTGAAATGACTCGAGCCACATTTTTAAGACTATCAAAGTGGACAAGACCGTATCACTTATAGTCTAATAATTTGAACGGTCGCACTTTTAATTGAACTTAATTTATATTGTACATTTTAATAGAAACCGTGTTGCAAGAGGTGCAAATGTAACTTACTTCGCCCATTACCTAATTTATTTCTGGCTAAATCTGCATGTCAGAGGGAAAAAGAGCAAGCAGGAATAAAGGGTTCGGTATACTGAAAGTAGATGAGGCGAGGTAGCTTGGCAGGTCCCTATATAATCAGTGGGAGTTATTCCAACAGCAGGCAGTGTTACTGGAATTTAATAATACAAAAACAATGTTACATTTTATGTTAATACAATATTTAAATGCCGAAGTATACCTACTTTGTTATAATTATGTGGTTTTAAATGCAGGCAAGCCTGATACTGGTTGCCAAAACCCTTGCTTTCCTGGTTGTGACACCAATCTTTTGCTTGTCTCAGCAACAAGAGGTACACATTCGGTCTTGGACAAGGTGTTTTTGAATGTTTGTGTCTTGTGGTGGCTACTGCTAAAAGCATTTGCTGTCTTTGGTCAGTGGATGAAAGGTTCTTGTCTGGACATGTTATGGATCGTGTTGATTTGTGGAATCGCTGTTTAGGGGTTCAACCAGTCTTGGGAAGATGGTAACGATGCAGTCCATTGTGGATATGTGGTTTTCGGTGTTGTTGTTTTGTTTCCCTAGGGTGTGTGTTTAAAAGGATTAACTAAGTCAGTTCAGTGGTTCCATGAAATCTCTAAAACCAGCTCATTATGTGCTGCTTGGGATTGTAAGGACAGACCTCTGGGATCTGGGCTCAAGCTCTCCCAGCTCGCATGTTGGCAGCTGCTGTTGGGACAATGAAAATGAAATAGTGAGGGTGGCAATTTTAGTAACCCTCAGTTGGATTTTGTTATTTTGTGCAAGCAGCTCTTCTTATGCAACCCGATGGGGAAGCTATTTTAAGTGCCCCAGCTTGTCAGTCAAAATGTTAACGGCAGATTTTGATCAGCATTTGTTTTCTTTCTGAGTCTGCTGTCTATAGTAGGTGACAGTGCGAATGTGCAATCGCAGTGAGGGTGAGTATGCCTCAGCACTTTAAAGTGGGTGAATATCACTCTGAATGAGTGAGTGAGTGAGTGAGTGTTGTGCTGGAAGTGAGTATATCACGTGGAGTGAACATAGCACAATGCTACTGGGCGGTAGAGTGTAGGACAGGCGTGTAGTGCAGCGAGTGAGCATAGCAATGGGGGTATAGCACAGTGACGGTGGGTGGAAGAGTATATAACAGGGAGTATATTCGAAAGTTACCTGAGGAGTTTTCAGAAACTTCTGTTGAATTTTTGTGACCGTAAAGTCTGTAGCTGGAGTGCCTCACGTCCGCGTCCACAGAGCGTCGCAGACACAAGTGTCATCCCGTTAAACAGCAATTTTGGTTTCCACAACGATTCCAAGTGAGTCGGAAAAATCTGCCCGACCCAGGTTTACTGCGATATTGGCATCAGCCGCTCTAATCTCCCTGCCCCACTCTTTGTCCCTCGGTTCCTCCCCCTAGTCCAGATAAACTGAGTCGAGAAATGCTAAAAATGGGTTACAGGATTTGGAATTTACATATTGAGGTTCCCTCAGCTGGGCTGTGGGGGGGTTAATGTGGTCGTGCCTTGCGTAGTGGCTTTGAATGGCATATCCCACACCTCGTTTTCCAATAAGGCCCAGACAGGGATTAGTGTTTTTTTTCAGGGTGCAAAGTGTGCTGGGGTCTGCAGACCAGTGAGGAGTGACATCACTGGGGAAGCCTATTTAAGTGGGATTTTATTGTGTTCTTGCCCTTTAGAGGAAATGAGAACGCAGCATAGGCTGGAATGTTTATTTCAGGATATCTCTTTGGTATCCCACGAAGACAATGCCCCCTTCAGAGCAAGCAGACGCCTGTGGAGCTGTTCACACAGTTCACAGTTTCGCAGCAGACTTTTTGAAAAATGCAGAGCATGTTTTCCTGCTTTCTGTGGGCCCATCACTTACTGCACGCATTGCCGAAAAACATGCGGGATGCCCTTTTGCACATCACCCATAAATAGAAATTTAGGTTAAGTGTCTTGCACCTGCAACTTACCGGTCACAAGTATCTTAACCACCAGACCACATGCAGACTTTGCGGTGTGTGGAATTTCAACATTCCCTAGTTCCAGCAGGTGCCTCTGTGGATGCAGAACCAGCTTTTGGGGGACGCTCCTTTGTGGAATGAACTTTCAAAGGAGCGATAAATGGCATCCTTTTCTGGTTTAAGTCCTCTGAAAAACCGTGGCACATGAAAGCGTTAAGGAAAATGTAGTCAGGGCCTGCTTACGGTGGGTTTTGTTTGTTATTTGACAGAATTGTTTGAGGCCGGCTCCTAAAAGACTGAAATAAAGCCATGTCTGAATTGAAGCCTGTGTGATGCCTTTGCGGATGTTTGTGCATGAAGGTCATGGAGATGGATTTAAAGTATTAAGTGGTCACATTGCTCTGGGGTCCTGTTTTGAGCTGCAGCTTCTGAAATCGGGTAATAATGTGACTTGGTAATAGTTATAAGGCAATATATTCTTTCTTGGTTATCCCCGGGCAGTCTAAAACAGCCGATATTAGTGGTGGCAGGGGGGTGGGTTGTGTATGTGTGTTACTCTGATGCTTCCATTGTCGGCTGAGTCTATTTGAGGCTACACATAACCCAGTTACAGGGGAACGCGTCGGGTGTTGTCCTCGGAGCCCGGCCCGCTGGAAGTCCAATCATTCCCAAGATCGGGGCGCGCGAGCTAGAGGTGGATCATGTTTGTGCTTTGCACACCTGAGTGACACGTTGGCGGTTCTCAATGAGGTTTGCGGTTTTCTGTCTGGCTGGGTGTGGGTGGCGGGACCACTGCTCTGTAGCCATTCGCCAGAGCCTCTGGGGGTGGGGTTTGTGGACAACAGCCACCCTGTTGAAACCCAGAAATGGATACCCAAAGCCCTTGGAGAGTGGTTGTTATGGTGGGGTGGTGGGTGTAAGAGTAGAACCAACTCAATCAGACTATGCTTGAGGGATTTGGCATATATGTTGCTATCTCCAAAGACTTTTACTGGGTAGCTCCAGCCAGTTTTGGGATGTGAAAACTCAAAACTAGCTGCAGGTGTCCATTCCACATCATGTTAAATGTCACTTTGCTAGTTCCTGAAAAGCTGGTGGCCAGAAAAATAGTTTTAAAAATGCTTGATGCCTTGTCAACCTGGAAAGTTGAGGATTGATAGCAGCTACGTAGTAAAGAAGGTCTTAAAGACATCTTACTCCTCCTGGGCCTTGCTGTCACTCAGTATTTTCCAATCTCAGGGATTGCGGTGACAATAGTGTGTGTGTGTGTATGTGTGTGGATGGAGGGGAGGGGTGTATGCAGCAGGGGAATAAACGAAATTGACTGATCGCACAATGCAGCACCGAATGTGTGTTAGGCCTTGTTACTACTCAAGGGTGCCACAAATAATTCAGTTCACTTTCCACCTCTGTAGTATGCTCCTCCCTGAGAAGGTTATCTGTCCCCCCAGCCAGAATCATCTCCCCGCCCGTTCATCCCCAAGAGTGACCCTCGCGTTGAATGGTTTGTGGTGACCTGCCTCAAACTGACGGCGCGTTTGCTCCAGCTGCATCACTGTGTCGTTTCACAACAGTCTTCAGGTGACACATCAGCTCTGATCTTTGCTGGATCAGAGGGGAATACCAGTTCAGGGAATAGGGGGTGCTTTCCAACGCGAGGATGGGTGTCCTGATGTGCTGGTCTCATGGAGCTTAGCTTAGCTTAGCTTAGTTTGTTTAGTTTAGTTTTAGGCATGGGTTTCAGCTAAGTTGGTCTACCTGTTTCCACCTAGTCGTGCTCACTTTGTCTTAGGTGTTGGCTTTTAATCAATCAGTGCTCTCTGCTTATCCTCCCTAGGCGTTGTGCCTGCGACTGGTGGTTAAAGAACTGGAGTAGTAATCAATCGGTTGCAACTTTGAGTCTGAGAAGGGCCTCAGGTGTTTTACCCCTAATAAGCAAGGTATTTCACCTCATTTACTTTGGCAAATATCCAGCAGTGTGAATGGACAAAAATTAGCTGTTGAAATTACTACAGCGGGAGGCCCTGCTGCAAAACCGAATAACACAAGTAACAGCACCATAAGTTTGGCTGTCAAGTTTGGCCGAAATAATGCTTTAATTGGTTAGTCCAAATTACGGACTCATTAGGCTGAATTGAGTGTGCTATATGGCACTGTTTGTGTGTGTGAGATCCTTTTTTTTGAGTGCATGAAGGGGTGAAATTGGTGCTTAAAGTATTAATAATTAATCTGCAAACATTTCTGACCTCATGCAGCCATTTGATGTGTTTGGAGAAGCATTTCAGCATCCCGTCCTCTTGCTACGGTACAGATTTTTTTACGCTTTCCTTTGTCTGTGGCGGGGGGTTGACGACATGGAGGGTGCTGTTGCTGGCCGAAACCAGAGAAACCTGGCTGAAACAGAGAGAGAGGCTTCAAAGAAGGGTTACTGAAGAAGGTAAGAAGTGTTTAGGCGTCCAAAAAAAGATTCTGTGCTGGCGTTTCAAAGCACGGTCGGTCATACTGTTGACTTGAATAGCTCATAGCACAGGTGTGGTGTTTAAAAAACAAAACAAATTCCACTGAAGGAAAAAAAAAGTGTGTACATTCAGAGGAATGTATTCTGTAAACTTGAAGAAGGACCAGAGGGATCGAAGATTCCATCTAATCCCTATGGGAGAAATCTAATAGTAAAGTAAGAATTCCGGAATTCCTGGCCTCCCGATTGGTTTAACTGATGAAGGTTCTGGGGTTTGCCAGTTCACGTCATAGCCGAGCGGGAGAGCTCAGCGATGCCACACATTTGGCGGAGCACCGTCCGAGCTGGGGTGGGTAAATCAGATGGGCTTCTCTCAGCTTGTCGCCAACTACAACCTCTTACTAGCTTCCCTGGGTGCCTGCAGTCTTGCAGTGCTGCTGAGATGGACCTGCCTCTCCCCTCGAGCGGGATCGGAGGAGCCCAGTTGGTGATTCCAAATTTAGAAAAAAAAAGAATTCCTGAAAACCTTCAAAAGCCTCTTGTGAAACCGAAGGATGTTACATTGTCCATTAGCTGACTATACCCAACCTCCAACCATTTACTTTTTTTGGAATTTTAGTTGCCCACGGAGATCAAGAGCCTGTACCTATGAACTGCGTAATGACCTCCATCAGGAAGTCCAGCCTGTCCTGGTCTGGGAGTCGAAGGCCAATTCTGGGCTACTGCACCATGAAATAAACAGGGGCATGGGACAAGCGCCTCTCTCTGAAATATTTTAATAGAGGAAAACTCCTTGGTAAAATCAATGATGCTGATGAAGGGATGATGAAAGTTATATCTCAGAGATAGCCAGAGACCCCGAGTAGCAGCTGGGATAATACGAGCGTGGCCATCATTTTCCCCCAAGCAAAATAGCCCCCTTGTACGTTGAGCGAAATCAATTCACTAAAGCTCGCTAATATTCTAAATTGAGTTTGCTAACGTGCCTGAGAGTGTGGGTGGCTCCTCAAAGCAGACTGGCTTTGTTTTTCTGAAGCTCCTCCTACTCTGACCTTGTTGACAGCACCAGAGGAGGAGACACTGATCATTTGTTTACTTAATTGTTTGTTTGCTCTGGGTTTTTTTTCTTCCTTCCTTTCTTTTCTTAATTATCCTCACTGCGCCTCAAAAACAGACGTCGACAGATGACCAGATGGTGAGGATTGTCCAGTGACATTACAGTCACGCATCGACTGTGCGTCCAACACGTCCTAATTCCCTTTCGACGGCCTGATCGGGCACCCGCCAGAGCCGCTGCGCAGGCCGTAGGCTAGCATCCAGGAACTACCGGCACAGAAAGTGTAATTTATCTCAAAGTCTCCTTGGAGCCTCGCCGGTGCGTATTCTCACATATTCAGGCTGACCTTTGTCAAGTTAATCCGGGGTGACATTTTGGGCACACGGCACTGTGTAATTTAGGCAAAAGAGTAGGAAATAGAACATCGAATGCCTGCCCCTGCTCCGCCCGTGGGTGGGTGGGTGGGTGGGTGGCAACATCTTGGGAATACAGGTGTTTTTCCTGTCTTTTTATTGCGTGTCCACCGAGTGGTTTCAGCATGTCCACCGTCCACCTACTTCACAGAATTAAAAATCCATTAAGTAAAAACCCATCGGATGTGCGGAAGAGATCCGACAAGACCCTTTCGTAAGAAGCAGGAGTGGTCGCACCGCGGATGGTCTTGGCCGAAGTCCAGGGCTGACTCTTTTCAATCTGGCCATTTAATCATCGCCACGTTTGATTGGCTAAATTACTCCCTGCCTGCCCACCGTGGCCTATGTGTGGACAGCAGGCTGTCGCATATGCTTGCGGTTGCCATACATCACCGGGCGTGATGTTGCTGTGGCGATTCGGTCGAACTCGGTTAAGTGCCTCAGGCTCAGGAAAGAGCGCAATGCAAACGTAATATGCTCCCATCGTCATTATTAAAAGGTAACTTGTCTTCAAATTAAGCTAACACGGACCTGTGTGGGATTTCCTTCAGGGGTTCCTGTATTCAAAAGGTTTTTTTTTTTACATTTGTTCGTCGTGTTTACAGTAAGTTTAATAACAACAGCTCCTTCCAGTGAAATCAAACCCTGGGGTTTTAGAAAAGTATTGTAGACCCTGAACATACAGGTTGTGCATCACATATCCGAAATTCCTGGGACCAGAAGTGTTTCAGATTTAGGATATTTTCGGATTTTTAAATATTTGCATATAAATAATGAGATATCTTGGGGTTGGGACCCTAGTGTAAACAAAAAATCAATTTATGTTTCATATACACCATGTCCACATTTCCATATATTTTTAATTTTGTATAAAAAATCTGTACTTACGAACTTACGACTGCCATAAAGCCTGTTAAAGACAAACAGTTCGTATTAACGGACGTGGGAACTAGTTTGCTCCGCTCATGAAAACATTCTGCGGCGTGGGTGGTTCGATGGCTCGAGCGTACCCACGCCAGTCTGTTTCGGATCACGTGCAGTTGGTGTTGCGTTCCGTAACATTGTATATGGTTTTACAAATTTTCTCTTTGGAAGTGTTTCTTAAGTGTTTTATATCCATAGAAAGGTCAAATATATGACTAACTGATGCTAAATCATAACCGTACGTACGTGATTCGACTTGCATACAAATTCGACTTAAAGACTTAAAGTCTCGGGAATGGAACTCGTTCGTAACCCGGGGACTTCCTGCATTTTTGTATTCAAAGCAGAGAATAAGAAAAAAACACAGTAAGGTCGGGCGTTGACGATGGTTGGTAACAACCTGACACCAACAGAACGTCAGAACATCACATGGGCAAGTGAAGTCAGGTCTGGAACTTTCTGCTTTTCTGTATATTGGAGCATTTCGGAATTTTGGATATGGGATGTTTAACCTGTATAGGGCTAATAAGGTGAATTGGACCTGGGGTTGCAGGTGTCAGACCGAATCTTCTGCGTGGTGTAAAGTATTCAGGTGGTCAAGGAGCGGACTAAAATGTAGTGCTGTAACTCTCCTCTCCTTAGTTGTGAAATAAAGCGAAGGGCCGCGCGTCGCCAGGCACTGGCCAGTCGATATGAAATTCACATGCAAATAGAATGTTGACACATACTAGCATCGCTTATTCTTATCTTCAGAGCTATTGGGTATGCCTACTGAATGATGGGGTGGTCCCCCTTTTAACCTCAGGATAGACTGAATTTGTCAGGGTATGGACTCAACAAGCATTCGAAAGCGCACCCAATGAGTTGTCGCAAATTGTGTGGTGGAGGATCTGTACTCCGAATAACTCGTTCAGTCTCATCCCACAGGTGCTCGATTGGATTGAGATCTGGTGACGGGGGAGGCCACTGCAGTAAGCCGAATTTGCTGTCGTGATCCCGGAACCATACCTGGGTGATCCCAGCCTTGTAGCAGTTAGCATTATCCTGCTGGAAGGACCTATTCATGGAGACCCCACTGCCTTGAAGGGATGCACCTGGTCAGCGATGGTGTTCAGATATCCTGTGGCATTCAAATGTTGCTCCACTCGTAACAATGAGACACAGTCTGTGCCACTAAAACAGACCCCACGCCATCACATCGCCAGCCTGTATTCTGACATCCAGCGGGATGGCTCCATGGACTTGCCAAATGCTGGTGCCTCCCATCATTGTGAAACAGCAGTAACCTCCAGTTTCTCTGCTCCATGGCACACTGCAACCGTAGTTTCTTGCTCACTGGAGTGGCTCTTCGCCAGGTCATCGGCTGCCATACCCCAAGATACGATAGGCCTCTTTCGCCACCTAGGTTGTACCCCACATAGAAGAGCTTTTTAATTACAGATAAAACAGTCCTTTCCTCACAAGATGCAGGCTTTCTCTGCAGGCTGCGTTTCCCACACACAACCAACCGACCCCATATGGGGAACGTTTGCATCGAGGAAAAGCAGATGGGCTTTGAATTCTGAAAATGTACCCGGGGAGGTACCTGAAGGTGTAAGACTTAGCACAGAAGCCTTTTCTCCCATTCATTTTATAGGAGGTCTTGATCTTTGAGATGTACTGTTCGATAGGCCTCTGTTGTATTGATTGGAAAAAGTGCAGCCTTTTTTTTTTGTCTGTTTCATTTAATCAACATCACAGGCTGGGTTACTTACTCTGCTGCCTATCTATGAGATATCTCAGTATGTTGTTTTTTTTTTGGATGCTGGTTACATTTTTAACGCTAATTGTTCCCACAGGCGGGTTGAAGGCGTATGGTGATTGATCAACCTGCGAAATGTTTAACCCACTGCTTGTCTCGGCGGATATTGACGTTAAAATACTGCGCGCGTGCATTGCAAATGAACACCCCCCCCCCCCACACATCACCATACCACCACGACCACGGATATTGGACCACAGCCAGTGTTTGCCCCGTGAGAGGCAAAGTGATATCGACAATGGTTTATCTCACCCGGGTTCTGGAGGGCATCTCTGAGTGACAGACAGAGAAAGAGACATGAGGGATACCTATGGTAGGGCTGAGGAGCCCCCTCACCCCCTCTCTCGCTCTTCCACTATCCCCACCCTTCTCTCCAATTCCACAAGACCTATCCCAGTTTTCCAGCGTAAAAAGACCAGAAGATCAAAGACAAACGGTTCCAACGGTGGTGAAATATTAGTTGCTTCGAAAGTTTCATTGGGCACCATGCTTTCCTTTTTCCTCGGACTCTAGGCTGCTGGTCACCGCTTCCTTGCTTGTCTTGCCTGCTCCCCACGGCTGACGAAAGTAAAATCGAGGTCACAGTTTTGGCAGAAACGGAACTCCAGCATGCTTTTTTTCTTCTTCTGATAAATGGCCTAATTTGTATATCTTGACTCTTTCACACTGCAGATTTATACTTCACTTTTTTCACAAATCTGGTGATTAGTTTATTCTCGATAGCTGCACGCTCCGAGACCTCAAGGTGTTTCGTAAAGCCCTGCTTGTACGTTTTTCAAGTGAAGAGCACGTTGGTTCTGATCCTCAGTTTGTGGGATTTAAGCGCCGTCATCAATGGCCTGTGTTTTCTCTGGGTAAGCTCAGAAGCTTTTTGTGATCTTTAGCTGCATTGGATTTGTGCAGAAAAAACTAGTGTGGTTAACCAAAGTTTTTTTTTTCTGTTTTTTTAAACGAAGCCGTCACATATATTAAAGTTGCTATGATCCTTCTGGTGGTAATTTATCTTCCTATTGTCGTGAAATGGCTGGTAACCACATTGAAATTTCAAAAGGATATAGAGCTCTGCCTTAAAAAAAAACAAATAACTTTAGATGTACAGTTCTTGGCAACGGGTGTAAATGGTTTTGAGTGGAGGATTGGATACTGCATGGCTCTGATTGTTCCCACAGGCGAGATGAAGGCTGATTGTGATGGTGGTCAACCTGCAAAGTGTTTTTCTCTGCTCATACAGCCGTTATGTTGGCCCTTTTTGAGAGGGGCATTCCTCTTTAACCTTTGTTAAAAGGCCTTCAAACTTTTGAGAAGACTTTCAACATTAGATGGCTCCCTTAAAAACTTTTGAGAAGACTTAGGACATTAGACTGCTCCCTTAACCCGTGTTCTCATTATAAGTTCAAGTGAAAACATATAATTAGCAACCTCCTGTTCCGGGAACCACCACTGGAAGCCTATAAGTAGTTTAAAAACCCTTGCATTGATATTTTGCGGTCATGTGATCGACCTTATTCCCTAAACCTTTTCAAAAAGAAGTTTAATCAAAGGACTTGAACAATTTGTGAATTGTTTTGGAGACACGCTCTTCTGTACAAGCTGTGCAAAGGAGACGGAAGGCGTAATGCGAGCCAAAACCCCCCAGTGCAATGTGGGGCTCCTTTGTTTTGTGTGAACATTAGCTGTTGTCTTGTGCAATGAATTGCCATGAATTGCCAATTGTGCGTTTGGTCACCTCCACACGAGAGGACCATTGAACACATAAAGGGACAGCACAGCTTTTCTTGTCCTGCAGCATAGCTGTCCAATCCATCTCTCCTATAGAAACTCCCTATATAGCTACTCCCTGAAAGATTTTCTGCTTTCTTTAGCTACTCCCTGAAAGAGTTTCCGCTTTCTTTATCTACTCCCTGAAAGATTTTCTGCTTTCTTTAGCTACTCCGTGAAAGAGTTTCCGCTTTCTTTATCTACTCACTGAAAGAGTTTCCGCTTTCTTTATCTACTCCCTGAAAGAGTTTCCGCTTTCTTTAGCTACTCACTGAAAGAGCTTCCGCTTTCTTTAGCTACTCACTGAAAGAGTTTCCGCTTTCTTTATCTACTCCCTGAAAGAGTTTCCGCTTTCTTTATCTACTCCCTGAAAGAGTTTCCGCTTTCTTTAGCTACTCACTGAAAGAGTTTGCGCTTTCTTTATCTACTCCCTGAAAGAGTTTGCGCTTTCTTTATCTACTCCCTGAAAGAGTTTGCGCTTTCTTTATCTACTCCCTGAAAGAGTTTCCGCTTTCTTTAGCTACTCACTGAAAGAGTTTCAGTGCCTTTCCTGGAAGTGGTGGGGACCACTTTGCCTTGCTGTGGTGCCCCATGGCGTAACGATTAGTTCATAGGCTTCTGGACCTGAGAGTGAATCGGTGCTCCAGAAAAAAATCTGTATAAATTGGTCGGGTTGCGTGTGAGGTTAACAACTGCATGTGCAAAGGTATTTGTGTGGCCGAGGGCAACTGCTTTAAGCTGATAAAGGAGAAAATGAAGACACCTGGCAGCATTCTGGGATGTTTTTCTCCTGCCGTGCCAGAAAGCGCTCCTGTTGATTTTCCAGACACGCTCCCTTTGTTGTGCTGAACAACCGGCCTCTTAACTGTGAGCTAACGTGTGGTAAGGGTAACTAAACCTGAAAAAGCTTGCAGGATTCTGAGCCAAATAACGGAGGGATCATTTGATCATTTGGAGTGCAGGAGAAGTTTTTGAAGAAATGTATCCTTTAGGTTCCGTATTGGTAGCCCTTCAATGCATTTTGAAGGCAAGTGTTTCTGCAATCAGCGGTGCGAGAAATTTACATGTCAGTTGGCATCGCGCCAGCTACATCTGTGTCGGTCAACATGTGCGGAGGGGAGATTATTACCTTGTGAGGTTTATCGTGGCTGAAAAGCTCTGTCCGAGCAGAATTGAAGTTTAGCTTATACGTGACCCTCTGACAAAAATTCCTTGGCACGAGCAGAGACGGACGTAATTCTCCTAATCCAGCCCCATGTCAAATCACATTGAATACAATTGCCAGGAAAATGTATTTCCCCCATATCCTGTGAACACCTCTTCAGACTGTGGTTGCGTGTGAGCTGTCAGTGATGCCTCTGGCTGGACATAATCTTTCCAAATGTTAATCCTCTCAGTAGACTTGCACCTGCCCGATCGCATGATCGTATTTTTTGTATCCGTTATGTCATGAATACCTAAATCCATTGGAATAACCAATAATCTCTTTCTATGAGAGGAAATCTACTTCAGATGGTTGCCGCAAGTATTGCTTTTTTTTGTTGTTGTATGATATACAGATTTTCCAGTGATGAACAATATTTTTTTGCTCAAATTGTCTTTTTATTTTCCTATGCCCATCCCAAGGTTGTAGACAAACTCAAACCCTGCCCAAACAGTGCTGCTGTTTGCCACATGGGTAGGGTTGGGACACACACCAGAGTTTATGTCGTTTAGTCTTGCAAAGTTAGTGTCCTGCAGTCTAATCACATCCAGTCCTAGTAACTTTTGGGTCGCCCGTCTATTTTACACGCTCACGAGAAATCCAGTATTGACAGTACTGCGAGATTGCGGTGCCCGGTAAGCCTATAGTAGGCCCTCATTAGTGACAAGCTGAGAAGTCCTGCCTATTTCGCCCAGCCTTGTCTGGATGGGGCTATGCCAATTGTGCACTGCCGCTGAACTCCCCTGGTCACAATCAGGCTTGAACCTTTGAACTAACACATTCGAGCATATTTTCGTGTTTAGTTTATTTAGTTAACTGATTTGTCAAATACCGTTTTTTAACAGTTGAGTTGTTTAGCGGGTGTTCTTATGCACTTAATACTTTACTACATTTCTCTTGTTTGACTTGGTACCTCTCCCAAGAATATTACAACAACTATCTGAGATCTGAAGCGATAGATGCCTTAAATCATTGGGAATATCACACTTATGTAATGGAGCACCATAGATACCATGTATACCTTTGAGAAAATACAAAAGGTATCATTTTTTTTGTTCTTAAGTTGAATAGTCCAAAATATGATTTAGCCTGAGATAACGGTTAAGATTATCATAGGCTTGTGATTGGATAAGAGTATCTAGACCTTTATTTCAAACACTGACTCTGACATGTTTTCAAATAAAATCTGACTGTACCCTAACACAGCCACCCCCTTTGTTTCTTTGTTTATTGGCCATGGCTTTACTTCACCACTTGATTGACAAGAACACAGTGTATGTCTCTCTCACGGTTTCCTATCTCTTTCTCTGTCTCTTCCTGTCAGTTTCTATGTCAGCAGTAGGTGGCAAATGTGTATGAGAGAATGCCTGTGTGTGTGTGGACCTGGCGTGAGTGCGTACGTGGACTCTGTGTTTGAGACTGGGTTTGCGCCTGGACTTGGTGTTTGAGAGTGAGTACGCGTGTGGGTGCACGTTTGGACGCACGTGTGTGTGTGTGTGTGTGTGCGCTTGCGTGTCCGGTTGTGTGTGTGTGTGTGCGTGTGCGTGTGTGAGATTGGACTTGCTAACAGCCGCACAAACATCGGCAGACATGCCTGCAGCACTGACACAAGATGTATAAAAGCATCGCCCACCAAGACCATTAAAATACATCCACACATCACCGACCTTGATGTAATCAGAGCTTGGAAGCTTTCTTTTCTAGCGTTCTCGGTCGCATGCTATATAGGAGATGTCTGAAGAATGTAATGAAAGGCAATATTGCATCAGCCTAGGAAGGTCTTCATGCCACTAGTTTCTCCTAATCAGGGTAGGAGAGCAGGACATTTTTCACGCTGGAGGTTTTATTGCCATACAGACGTGATGCAGTGTGCCCTTACCTGCACAGAATCAAAGAGCCGAGAGAGTTTAACCTGCTAACATTGGTGGATATGATCCCACGAGAGGCACTCGACCTCTATTTTTAAAGCCCGTTCTCAAAAGAAAACCTTGAAAACCTACATGTTATGGGTGAGGTGTTTCAGCATTGACCGTGGGAGCTGAGATGAGGTGTGTCAGCATTGACCGTGGGAGCTGAGATGAGGTGTTTCAGCATTGACCGTGAGAGCTGAGATGATGTGTTTCAGCATTGACCGTGGGAGCTGAGATGAGGTGTGTCAGCATTGACCGTGAGAGCTGAGATGATGTGTTTCAGCATTGACCGTGGGAGCTGAAATGAGGTGTTTCAGCATTGACCGAGGGAGCTGAGCTGAGGTGTGTCAGCATTGACTATGGGAGCTGAGCTGAGGTGTGTCAGCATTGACCGTGAGAGCTGAGATGAGGTGTTTCAGCATTGACCGTGGGAGCTGAGATGAGGTGTGTCAGCATTGACCGTGGGAGCTGAGATGAGGTGTTTCAGCATTGACCGTGAGAGCTGAGATGATGTGTTTCAGCATTGACCGTGGGAGCTGAGATGAGGTGTGTCAGCATTGACCGTGAGAGCTGAGATGAGGTGTTTCAGCATTGACCGTGGGAGCTGAAATGAGGTGTTTCAGCATTGACCGTGGGAGCTGAAATGAGGTGTTTCAGCATTGACCGAGGGAGCTGAGCTGAGGTGTGTCAGCATTGACTATGGGAGCTGAGCTGAGGTGTGTCAGCATTGACCGTGAGAGCTGAGATGAGGTGTTTCAGCATTGACCGTGGGAGCTGAGATGAGGTGTTTCAGCATTGACTGTGGGAGCTGAAATGAGGTGTTTCAGCATTGACCGTGGGAGCTGAGATGAGGTGTTTCAGCATTGACCGTGGGCGCTGAGATGAGGTGTTTCAGCATTGACCGTGGGACCTGAAATGAGGTGTTTCAGCATTGACCGTGGGAGCTGAGATGAGGTGTTTCAGCATTGACCATGGGAGCTGAGATGAGGTGTTTCAGCATTGACCGTGGGAGCTGAGATGAGGTGAGAAAAATATGCTTCTGCCTTTTAGTGACTTAGTCAAACTATTTTAGCCCATTGTATGAAACTGCCTTTAAAAAGCCTAGTGTGCCTACTGTTGAATGGTTTCATTGTGACTCTTAGTTACTTTAAATGGTTTTAGGCACGTGGATTGAATCGTCCCTGGAATTGTCCCTTTTCCCTATAGTACATTGCTGCCAGCTGGGTGATAGGTTTCTCCATGTTTCGTATTGGTTAGTGGGGAGCCTCTGGCCCCTATCCTGATTGATCAGAAGATTTAACCACTTTCCGACCTGGGTTCATGAGAATATACTGTGAACAGATGTCTGAGCAGTATGGAACCCTGATGTTCTGAGCACTCTTGTGAAATGCAAAGCTGAAAAGACGGGGGGGGGGGGGGGGGGGGGGGGGGGGGGGGGGGGGGGGGGGGGGGGGGGGGGGGGGGGGGGGGGGGGGGGGG
>JAOVYW010014929.1:25820-36541 GCA_025775045.1 Hiodon tergisus | reverse complement strand
TCTGTCTCTATATATATATATATATATATATATATATATATATATATATACATACATATATTTTTTTGCTGTAAACACGTAAGCTTTCTTGAACAAAGCCCATTCTGGTGATAAATTGTCAAACAAACATGCATGGCCTTTGCAATTTGAGTGGCATGGACAGCCCTTGCCCACAGCTGAAACCACACTGTCGGGCTACATAAATAAATCCTGAGGGGGGAATTGAGGGACAGGAACGGGAGCCAGGAATTTCATTACTGGTTTGTAGATGTAAACTTCGATTAGATATCTAATTACCCAGTTTAGATCCTAAGTAGGCCATTTGCACTTTGCATTCAAAATGGTCCCGTCTTACCCAGGACTCTGTGTTGCTCTTGTCTGGCCAGCTGTCAACACCCCCCCCCCCCCATTCTACTCCTCCAACCACAGTCATGTCGCCCTCTCACATGCTCAAAGGTGGTTATGTACCCGTTGATATATAAGTAAAATAATAAATTTACTCAGAGTGACATCTCTAAAAATAGCCTAAGCAATCTCTGTTAATTGTGTTTTAATGAGGGGTAGCCTAGGGAGACAGACTGTCCAGTGCTTTCTTCTTATTGCAACTTCACCAACTAGGTGGGTGAATAAATTAACTTAGCTAGTCAAAGGGGCTTTGCAGTGAATATATAACTCAGTGGCTAAGCAACTATTTATTTGATAACATGCCTGAATACAGAATTAATATAACTACATTTCATAATCATATATATATACATATATATATGGTATATAGTTACCATTAGGGGGCACTATAACACTACAACTACATACAGGTTGCTTAAGTGTCGCTGCATCAGAACTTTGGTTGTTTTGGTTCATCAGTACCACTGGATCTGTAATAACCACAAACCCTCTGCTCATTAGATCAATCGGCTATTCTGCACGCAAGCCAGGATATCTAGCAGCCTCTTGGTGTAAGTGTTGTAGTTCCCTTTTTTTGCCCAAAAACACATTGCCCCAGTGTAATCCAACAGTAGAAGTGGCCAAATGAGGTTGATTGGTCATGACATTCCTGGTCTAAAATTATTTCATAAATATAAAAATTAATCAACGCAAGATGCTGATGAGGAAGTATGCTTTTATTGGTGGATCATAGAAGGTTTGCCGGTTCAGCTGGTTTGTTCAGGTGGAACAGGTGCCCTCCAAAATCAAGACCGATCTGCTGGAAGTATATTCTACTGATGACCGAAGTAAGTGCAGCCGTTTCCTTTATCCAGGTGAGTGAGGTGGTGCGACACGAATATCCAACCCCCTAAATATTGACTCTCACACAGAGTAATTTATCCAATATGTTTACTGAAATTTCTACTTTGCTGTAAAGTCTCAAGTGTTCCAGTCACATATCTAACTCAAAGCTGTCAAAACACCCTTCAGATAGGAATCAAAGGGGGATAAATATCTCTATCTTTCCCAGATTATCCCTTCATGGCGCTGTGTTTGTGTGTGTGTTTGTGTGTGCGTGCGTGCGTGCGTGCGTGCGTGCGTGCGTGCGTGCGTGTGTGCGTGCGTGCATGTGTGCAAGCCTCTCTGTCTGTCTGTCTGCCTGTAGGTACGCGGGTTTAGAAATTGTTCTGGTTCTCTGTACTGAGAAGGGACTTCACAATGGGGATTGGATGAATGTTATTCATCCAAACGGTATACTGAAATTGTGTTGTAATGTGTCTTGCAGATGCTAGCTCTTTAGCAACTGTAGTTTGTGGCCAGTTATGTTGATTTTTGTATTGCTATCCTTTTCTCCAGCTCTCGGCAGATTAAACACTCCTTGTCTCTTTCAAGCGCACATGCTTAATGCTTCATTGTTTCATTCTGTATTTGTAATGCTCAACTGTATATGATGAGGTGACTAGTGGGTATAAAACTGTAAACATGTACAGATTGTGGATCTCCATTTATATTCATTTTTGCCCACAAATAATTGGTCTGTGATTGGGCATTGGCTTTTAAATTCCAAGGGTGAGCATCGTTCCGTTCGCATCAGCGCAAGTGAATCAGAATCCCTGAATCAGTGTGAATCAGAGTGCTGGATTTCCATGTGATTTTAGTTTTCCTCACTCCATTCCAACATGGCATATTTGCCTGGCCTTTTGGATTCCCTTATTTGTTTATTCGATTTCATTTTAGAAAGGTTTTGTTCTCTGACCTCTAGGAAATAAAGTAAAAGTAAAAAAATCTTAGCCAGGTTACACCTTTTAAGCTTTGCAGATACCTTGCCATGCTAACTGAATATTTATTCTTAATTCCTCCCTAAATGTATCCTGTTTATCAAATCAATTTCGTGTTACAAGAATCAGAGAGAAAAGCAACCGTTCACCAAAATCATTTAATTATGGTCAAACTTTTTATGATTACATGAACAAATTTTGATGGGATTCTTCTACTTAAAATCTTGACACGGCAGAAAAACGGAGATAAACATAATTCCTATTCAGTTTACACTATATTATATTAATTAGGTTTTAAAAACCATGGGAACAAATGGAAACTCTCTGTATCTAATTTCATAATACAAAATATTGAAACCCTGAACCCGACACCTCTTATAAAGTACAATCCCACCGTCAGAACTACAAAATTTAAACACTTCATATATATTTTTTTAATAGCCTGTTTATCTAAAAAAAATAGTGCACAGTGCACACGTTCAGAAACATCTGAAACATGATCACAGAGGAAGTGAAAGCTTCCTGCAACCAGAAATATATAACATGTCCCCTTCAACCACGCACCAGCCTCAGCCAGGTGTAGACTAAGGTTGCTGCTAAATTAAGTGTTGAGGTTTTCACATCCAGTGCTTCTCTGTCTTTTGCAAAGAAATGTGAAAGAGTGAAAGGTCATACAAAATAAGTGTGTAAATAAAGTCCTACATTCAAATTGTTCAATAATGAAAACTATCTATTCTCCAAATCAAATGAATACCACGTCACAATATAATATAATACATAGAAGATAAGGAACACTGTAAGTAGTTCAAATGAAGTGCCTACATTGAGTCTGTTCATTGTATCATCATTTCCTTTCACCTCTGGCCTATTGTTACCACGGCAGCTGTTACCCTTAGTATCTCGATTCTTTTCAGAATCACTGGGGTGGAGAGAGATGCTATTCGGATGTCTAAACCAGCCAAGGGCACAGCACAGGGACCATTCTGTTCAAGTAGAAGTAGATCTATCCCCAATGAGTGTGTGTATGTGCGCATATGTGTGCGAATGTACATAAAAATGTTCGGTTCCAGCAAAGCACAATACAGAATAAATACAAAATACTGAAGGAAAACACACACGGCTGGAAGAGGTTGTGTTTCCAAGAGCGGATCTCCCTCTCTGACAAGCTATGTCATGTTTATTGGGTAAATCCACAAGCACAGGCCGGTGGGAGGGGCAACTGTGATCCATCTACAGTGAAACGCTGTGATTAGATCTCTCTGAAGGCAGACGGGAGGAGCGCGGGTCCTGCTACTGACCCCGGGGGAACCTTTTGTCAGACGCACGCCTCCCAGCGCCGCCCCAGTGAGCAAGAGGCAGGCAGTGGAGTCTTTTCTACTAGCCCAAACCCCAAGCTGGAGTCTTACAGATTCGCTACATCTCAAGGGTTCAGCAAAGGTCTCGTGTAAGTTCAAGGTTTGGATACAGTGGTGGCTGAGGAGTGACCTTCCCTGCGACACCACGATTTCCACAGTCCTTCGCAGGAACAGCCTTGGCGAACGGAGCACGCTGCCTTTGAGTCACGTCCCACGCGGTAAACCGGATAGGTTACATCAGCGGGAAGTGAAAATATATTTTAAAAGGGAAACTGGGACATTTCACCACCACATGCTTTATGTACACATGAGTACAACAAAGAAATAACATGACTGCACAGCTGAAGATCATACTGAATACCTGCAAACTGACAGAAAAATGTTCGGCACAAATGTCAAATTTGATAGACAATATTGCAGAAATAGAAAAGTAGTGGGGGGAAAAACTCAGTCCATAGCAGTGTTTTCTTTGTCTTTAACAGTGTAGTGTATAATATAGTAATGTAAAGCCTTTATAACCTAGTAATATATGATGTTAATAAAATCCTCACACAACTTAGGTCAGCACCATCAAATCATTGTAGGCTACACGGCAGTGGCAACCAGTAAGTGTAATTGTTCCTTGGTTTTTTTACCCCCCAACGTGTGTCTTCTCCCACCTTTTACGTTGCACGTAAAAAAGATCTTCAATTTGCATAAAATCATAAACAATAAAAATTCAACAAAAAAAATATTGATGCCTCTGATGAGTGTAGCCAAACAGTGGCTGCATGATTCAAATCCTCACGGGCCACTTCTGCACTAGATGCTCGTTTGCTTGTGATGGGTCAGGTCAGTGCACACTTTAAAGCTTCTTATTGTGAAAGCATTGACTGCTCTTACCATCAGCTGCAGGTATTAACTAACGGTAAGACAACATGTACAGACATTGACTTCTCTTGTCATTGATTGCGGGTATGAGCCATTGCTCAGACAGCATGTGCTGGAGGTCACAGTGCCCTCTAATTTCTGCTCTGAATATCGTGCATGAAGAGGAATATAGTCAGATCCTTGGCACGTTGGCAGGAAGTAATCATCAGTAACGGACACAGAACCATAAATCCGGTTCCATGTCAGCCCCGCCCCCCACATGGAACTGGATCCTGGGTTTGGCGCGATACGGCTCCCTCCGCAAAATTGGGTTTCTGCGCCCCTCCTCCACCACTACCAGGCTGTGCTGAATTCTCCCTCGCAGCTGAACAAAGAGCCAGGAGCCGCTCTGGCCTAGACTGAGGCAGCAGCATCAGGCATACAGGCCGCTCAGGATCTACTGCTGCACGTCTTACTAGGGGTTTCGAGATATATATTTATATTCGAGATGTATATTTATAGACACACGTGACACTCAGACATATATATATATATAAACCAAAAAAGACTAACTAATTTAGTTAGACCCAACGTAGAATGGTTTATGATGACATTCTACACGATAGCATGCAGTCAAGGGCACAAATGGAAAGCGTGAGAGTGAACAGAGCTGACAAGGTGATTTATGGCACAGTCCGTTTTTGGTTTTGTCCACAGCCTCACACATGGAACAGAGAGAGTGAGACTTAAACATCTGCCGAGCCAGCGGGGTGCAGACTGAGTGGAGGTGTAAAGCAAGGCACATTGGCTGAGGGAGTTTTTCCTTTTTAACGTACAACATAATGAATGTTACAGGAGTCCAGAGAGAAAGTCAAGTTTCACACTAACATCACACTAACTTTTTACATTTTAGCAAACAAACTCAATCATTTTGGCCTAACTTAAGGATGTGAGTTCATAATTAGCAGAGGATATTGGTACGTTGGTTGCAATGTATCCAATTATCTTCAGGGGGATACAGTAGTAGTAATACTTTATTTATCCCCCATGGGGGAAATTGCAACAAGCTTATGGAAGTGCATGGTTTATCAAATATCGTGGCTCTGGTGCGTTCATGCCCCTTTTTTGGAGATTCTGAAATAAATATTGGCTCATAATAAGTTGCTTATCACATTCACAATGAAGTTGACAGTGAGCATGGGTTCGATCGTATTACAGACCTCTCAACATTGAAAACGTTTCCCAAGTGGCACTGCTTGCTAGCTGCAGGTCTGAATAGTGTTAGGGTGGTTTTGTTTCCAGCTGACTGAGAACTGATTTCAACTTGAATTGCTCATTTGGATCTTGTCTGTGCACAGCCATATGGATAACCACCAAAGACTGAAGGGATAATTCAAAAAATAAAAAGGGAATTAGAACTCACCAGTGGTAACAGATAGCATCTTGGAAGAGCTCTCTGCAACATGCTCCTTAATTGTGGTAGTAGATTGACACGGGAATAAACAAATTGATTAACTGTAATAAAAATAATGGCTGACCCTAATAATTAATCAATGAGTACTTTTTTCAAAATAGTAAATAATCAAGCAAAACATTATGTTCCAAATGAGAAGTTTTCTCACAACTGCCCAATGTCAATTAGCTCTATGTCCATACCTAACATAACATCCAAGTGGTGACTGTAGAAAGGGTGCGTTTTTGTTCTGTTCCCGGTTTTCGTTTGTCATAGTTAAAGTTCATTGTGTTGGCCTTACACCTACAGGTATAAGGCTGAAGTTGCATGGCCAAATCTTGAGATCAATAAGTTCCATATAAATGGAAATAGTCCATGTTAAATACTAAGCATGAAATGGATTTCTGGGTACAGGGGAATTTTACAGTCAGACAGTCTCAATGGGGTCCTCAGATATGAGAGACCGGTCTCTGCATAACTACACCCTGTGTGAAAGTGTTTGTAGATCACCTTGAGTGATAAGAGTAAGTTGTATCTTGATACAAAACACATAGACAGGGAAGAAATATATTGTGCTACAGAACAGTATTGATTATAATCAAAATCAATGGAAGCATGTGCATTTTCCAATGTGAAAAGAGAGTAAATTTCACTTCAATTAAGGAAGAAAAACATGGTTGCCATGGGTCACTGCAGGCATCCTTGTAAACGGGAATACATAACGCAGGTTTCTATGTGCAACTGAACTATATTGAATCACTGTGATACAGAATGAAGCATGTACAAAAACTTAGCCACACCCTTGCCGACATCAAATGTTGACAAATTGATTCCTCTCCACCATGCTGCGGTTGACGTAATTACAAACTTTCCTTTACATCTCACATGGCTGAGAGGCTGTGCATAAAATAAATTATATCCAACTGTAAAAGGTATAGTGGCTGCTGAAAAGCATATATTTCATTTTCACTATAAAACGCATTGCCACTGAACAACTGCAATATTGTGTCATCCTTGGATCCCGACACTCCTGCATGTACTAGGGCAGTGTCGATTCTTCTGCGGTCTAATTTGTTGGACGGTCGTCAAACCGTATTACAAGAGTTTGCCGTTAAATAATCAACGGTTTAGTTTACCTATGCAGTAAGAAATAAATTGATCTTCGGGTTAGCAGCCGAAAGCTGTGAGGCTGTACTTCCTAGTCCTAGCGGGAGGCTAGAAGAGTGACGTCGGCGACCGCTTTGGGTTCCCCGACCATTCAGAGGGTTTTGGAGCAATTCTGCAGTGAAAAGCCTAAGAAAGGTAAAAAACGACCTTAACAAGCGAGAACAAGCCTCCGAGATACGCAGGGCAGGGCTAGAACGTCAGAGGCATTAAAAACTTTCGGTGGAATACCACACAATAATGCGCTACTGTCAACCCGCAGGCTAGGCTCTATTGCTTTGACTGCTGCTCCGGGACGAGGCGACGGGCATTTCTGCATTTATTCCCGCTCCCCTCACATACGGATTGCCTCGTTTGTCTCTTAATTTTTCTTAAGATTTGGACATGTCTTTGATAAAAATAGAAGATGACCAGCGATGGGTGCCTACCAGCGTCCAGGTAACAGTCCTGCGAGGCAGGGGTCTGCGGGCTAAGGGCAAACACGGAACCAGCGATGTATATACAATAATTCAGGTGGGGAAGGAGAAATTCTCGACTTGTGTGGTGGAAAAGACGACTACTCCGGAGTGGAAGGAGGAATGCTCGTTCGAGCTTCTACCCGGGGTACTTGAGGCTGAGGGACGGAGTGCTTATCCTGCGGGGAGTAGCGACCTCGTCCTCACGGTTATGCACCGAGCACTGATCGGACTTGATGTGTTTCTTGGACAAGCCGTCGTCCCTTTGGATAAAGCATTTCAACAAAGACTGTCCATGAAAAACGAGTATGTACAATATTAATGTTTTTCACCTATCGTATCTTTACAATGCTAATTTGGGTTAGATGCATGGTGTGATCCGTAAGTCCCGTGTCATCTGAACATCCCAATGCGCTTTGTTTTCACAAGTAGCTGACTAGCTGCCATTAGCTATTGATATTGTTTAAAAATGTATGATGATACTGACTTGCATTTTAGGACTGACGTTTTTAATTAGCTAAACAATTAAACGGGAGATTTGCTTTGTGTGTTTAAATGAGGAACTTGCTATCTAGCTAGGAGTTGTAATCAGTGGTGCAATAATGTTACCCGATTCGGCAGACACGCCCTCCGCACTCTAGGTCGTGGGGGGGCGGGGGTTCCAGGGAACTAAATATATGACCTTTTAAAAGGGAGATACCCCGTTCATACAAAACCACTAGACCTTGCTAGTATTTTAACTTTAACTCTCGTTAATGAGGATTCCCTTGTTCATTACAGAATCTGGTGGTTCTTAACTCAATAAGGAAAACGTCAAGTACGTACTGTACAAGTACTTGTCTTCCTTGCTATGCAACACAGTACACTCTTAAATATTAAATCTACACATTACCTAGCTTTGACTTTTGCGGTACTGTCCGATTGCACATCTGTGTGCCTCACCAACACAGGGGCCTCCCACTGACTGTTGGTCCTGTATTTGGCTAACAGAGGAACATTGCTTTTAACACAACAATGTTGATGAGTTTCGCAGAGACAAGTAAGTTTTATTAATGTTAAGGCATGCTCCTGCAGTGTAATATGCCATTTTTTTGGGCTTTTTCCTAGTGGTTTGAACGGTGTCCTTGACATTCAGCCTATTCATGTGGGCAGTTCAGCCGCAGGAAGCAGCTTGGCGTACATTGAAACCAATGCTACTCTGCTTTGTAGCTGCCGGCTGCCATCCAGACCTTTGATTAAAAGCTGTGTGGTCGGTTTTGGGGTGTCATGTGATCTGGTCCACGTGCAACAGTCTTGAACTGAGGTTTGTAGAATTTGTTGCAACATCCCGGACCAGGGTAGGAAGTCCTGCAGCCCCTCTGTCTTGCACATAGCCAGGGTACTTGGTCATCACGTTAAAATGCAATTGGTGCATATACGAAACAGGCAACATGGCAGTTACCGCATCAGGAGTAGTAGGCCACGGTTTCAGGATGTGGTTAGAGAGGGCCATAAAAACAAGAGTCAAAGCTTTCAAATAAAATTTTAAAAATTGAATGATATAAGAACTTCATTGTCTATATTCATTTGGCCTAATCCGGTTCAGTTAATTTAGTCTCTGTGCTCGTTGTAAACAAGCTTGCTACACACAGTGACGTCTCTCCCCGGATTTGAAGACAAGAATACAATTACTTACCTGGAGCTAGCGACTTTGATCTTTAGCTCAATGAGCTAATGGTCTCCCTTGCCTGTAAGGAAGTTGTGATGACCAGAGCTAGCGCGGCGCAGCGGATCGCTACTGAGCGGTTTACTCTGCTTTGTAAGATGCTTGAACCGAATGATGCTCAAGAAAGTGCAAAAAAAAGTCTAAATTATGCATAAATCTGTCTAACGTGATACTGGGTTAAAGTTACATTTATCCACGGTGCTCTATGCTATCTTGCTATTGATTTTTGTCGTGTAAAAAGTAACAGAAGTGCCCGTTCTGCTACTTCTGGAAAATATTGTGTGGTGGTGGTGGTGGCGGCGGGGGCCATAATAAGTTTTATGATCGTTGTTACTCATTTAGCTTTATCTCGTCAGAAGCTGTGCTTTTCTTTGAGCTTATAAGCTTTTTACTGCCTAAGCTGTCACTTGATTTAAGGATATAAGATTCAGTAGTATTGCTCAACTCAATAAAACCAAAGGATAACAAAACCCAATCCAATCATATAATCATATGCTTCAATAAAATGGGTATTGATCTAGCTAGCTAGCAACTACACCTTAGACCAGTGGTCTCTCCTCAATCCTTGTTTTTGAGCTACCTCTTAATTATTATCTGATTTACACTTGGAAAGGCCAGGTGAGATCATTTGTAATCAACATAGTGACAGCAATTTTAACAATTCTGGGGGTAAGGTTGCAGGCCCCACTGACCTTAAGGAGTTCCTTAGACCGAAGTATCAGAACTTAGACAAAAATGTATCTAAACTAAATGCTATTCAACTACAAGCAGAACTGCAAAGTGTCACGGTACTCTAGAATTCTTCAAAGTATGAAATACTTCAAAAGTATGCAAATAATACTGGGAATTATGGGGAACATAAAGTATCTTGTCTTTAGCCAATTTTAGCCCACATTTACCTAATAATTACTAGTATTGTACCTAATTTACTGGGGATTTTAAACTAAGTCTAGCGGTGTCTAAATATTCAAATGTCCATTTATAATTGATAAATTGATTAAAATAAAGCCATTTGAAGGGATGAAAAAAATATTTGAGCATTGATGTTATTAAACCTACTATTAAGAACCTCTTTATCCTATACAATTTTGGTCTTGTTGTAGGTGTTTCTTGCTTGGTTACAGAGCATCATTATTAGACCTCCTGTCACTAAGGTATTTGTGTAGCCCACATTAACCGGGTTTCAGGGACTTAACAACCTACGTATTTTAGACATTCTAGTTATTTAATTTGAGTCCAGAAATAGGCAAGGCATCATTACAAAATAACCCATTATATAGTGGCTTCAGAACCCAAACAATATGTTTGTGATCAGTTCTCTCAGTGTCAGCTCTACACACAACATGTTTGTGATCAGTTCTCTCGTGTCCACTCTACACACATGTTTGTGATCAGTTCTCTCGTGTCCACTCTACACACATGTTTGTGATCAGTTCTCTCAGTGTCAGCTCTACACACAACATGTTTGTGATCAGTTCTCTCGTGTCCACTCTACACACATGTTTGTGATCAGTTCTCTCGTGTCCACTCTACACA
>JAOVYW010014929.1:0-25720 GCA_025775045.1 Hiodon tergisus | reverse complement strand
ATGTTTGTGATCAGTTCTCTCGTGTCCACTCTACACACATGTTTGTGATCAGTTCTCTCGTGTCCACTCTACACACAACATCAACCATGGCTGTGGATCACAGGTTCACGGTCGGTGGGTCCTCTGTGTGTTGATGGAGCCTTGATGGCACCACATGTTTTGATCCAGCTGAACGCTTGATCTCCTCGACAGAATTTGCATTGCACTTTATAGTATAGGGATGGCTCAGCTTGTCGCTTGTCAGCTCCTTGGTCAGCCAGCTTGTATTGTAAAAACCTCTCTGAAGAAGAGAGAAAACAGATTTAAGATGAGGAACTCTGGGCCGGGTTCTTGCTTTGGTCGTCGATGCAAGTAAGGTTTTGAGCTATTTTTATGCTTATGTGGTAAATGTAAATGATTCAATGAAAGACTCTGCTGTCACCAAGGTTAAGAATAGGTCATACAGGGCAGCACCCAATCACGTGTGTGTCTTGTCACGATGCAGTTCATTTATTGGGGAGGTGTTGAGTGTGATGTCTGAGGGGCTTTGAACCTGCTTGACATCCTCCCAAGGGGCCTGTGTTAATGTTGCAGCATGTGGTGTTGTTCTACACCAGTTCATGAAGATCTAGCGTGCGGCTCTGTCCACAGGTTTGGGTTGTGACTAAACAGGGCTGCTTTTAGAGAAAGGAGGTTGGCTTCACGGAGTGAAGGCGTTTGTTCTGTTACGTTCATCACACGTTTATAGGCTTTCCACCTTCACTTAGCACGCCGCCCTATTGCAGTCACAGTTTCCAACATTTAGTAAGTGTTTATAACTCGGTGTCATGGATTTTTATTATCATTAATATGATGTTTTATGGGGTAGTGAAATATTTCTAAATGTGATGTGTGATGCTGCCTTCCCCCCTATTTATAAAACTGTAATCAGTCACCGGTACCCCCTCCTCCTTGACCCCAGGACAGCCAGAGAGGTGGTGTGAAGGCTGTTTAATATGCATGTCATTAACAGGAACAGGGACGGGTCTCTCCAGGGAGTCTTCCGGCCGCTTATTACAATACTCTTTGTTGTAAAGTGCCTTGTGTTTTTTTTTTCTTTCTTTTTTTAGGTTTTTAAATAAATGCATTCATGTTGACCTAAACTGAGTTATTTATCTCACGTTTGTTGCACCAAGCCCACAGTTCTTGTTTTAGTTTAGTTTGTTAGCTGTTTTATTACGCATGTCAAGTTTGTTACGGCTGGAAGCGGAAGCCCGTACTGTTGGATCCATTGGATCCTCAGTGAAAGTAGAAGTTTTACTGACGGACCCACTTCGATTAGATCCATGAGATCATAAGCAAGCAGAAAAGTCTATTTATGTATAATATCTGCTTACCTCTCTGCAAGTTTTCACCCATGTTGGCTCAGGGAACTGTTGAGTGCTTCCTGTGAGACGTTCGCAGAACAGGAAGTGCAGGACAGGAAGCTGATTTGATGCTCTGCTCGGTCCACGTGTGCCTTGTGACTTGCCTTATGGGGTGCTCTTTCTCAGTAAAGGTGATTAGACCTTGCTTTATCTGCATGGGCTGTGTTACGTCCTCAAAATCTTGGAAATCATTATGCTGGTCTCCGCTGGTCTTTGAAATTCTCAAAAACATAATTACCGTGAAGTTGATTAATGTCATTCATAGGTCAGGTTCTGTAATCTTAAAGCTATTAAGAAAAATATATTAATGGTCAGTTTTCCTAGTATTTTCCAGTGTAATACACAGAACATCATTTTTTTAGTCTTGTTTGGCTCTCAACACTCTCGCAGATGGTGACGTCACCCCAGGGGTCAGTCTCTTGTGCTGGTATGCTGTGTGATGACATGGTGGGGGTACGGCTCAGGACCAGCACCATATATCACAATAAAGAGCAATAGTTTGTTTAATTAACTCCATGAGCTAAATTATTAAATCATTTCTTTGTCATTAATTAATGATGCACATATCTTTTCTGTGATAAATGCATTTGAGTAAAGGCTGCTTGATTGATTTACTTTGAACTGGGTTTCCGGGCAAAGTCTATGTGGTTGAAAATTCTGTCGGCGTGATATAAGCATAGAAATGGATAATTGGTTGTTTCTCTCTCACTCTCAGCCCAAAGGCCATAAATTGAACTTGAAAGGTTTTTTATGTCAGAGCCCCTAATGGGAACTTTGCCTCCAGTTGGGGTTTGCTGATACATTCCCAGAAAACACTCCTCTCAGTGAGACATAATATTGTCCCTAATATTGTTTGTTAGTACCGATATATAATTTACCTGTGTTGATGCCATTCACATTTTGAGTATAAAGTAAACGTAGCCCTTTGAAAACTTGAGATGCACTTGAAAGCAATGGAATATGATTGTTTAATCCTTCAGATAGACGCATTATCACGTTGCGGAAATAGAAAACCCTGCATTGAATGTGTTTGTGTTCAGGACCTTTTAAGTAGGTCAGGCGTTTGTTTATATTGATTGTCCAGGTGCTTTTAAAGCTTTCTTAGCGTGTTGCGTTGGGTGCTCGCCTGATCCGGTTCTCCTCTGGGAGCCTGATGGCTTGCGTGTCATTTTTCAGTCGTGACAGAGGTCTGACCTCACCGGCAACTGCGTCTCCGGTGAGCGCTTTAAGTCTCAAGGATGCTGACCGATAGCAGTACCACAGTTCTTGTTTTTTTCCTGGCTGTTTCTACCTTCACAACAGTGGTGTTTAACAAGGATGTGGAGCTGGGGTGGTTTAGATTTTCTGGGTCGACGGAACGTTCTAGATGTCTGCTCTTTCTTTGTATATATATTTTAAAGCATACTGAACTGAAGTTACTGAACTTTGTATATATTTTTTACGGCATACTGAATCTAACTGAACTTTTTTTCTCTGCAATTTATGCATTCAGTTTTACTAGAAAAGCTTTCTGATATGGACTTTCAAGTTTAACAATGATAGAGAGCAGTGCAGAATAGCTGTTAATAGAGAAGGCTCCTGACCAGAATGTTGTTGGTTCCAATATCCTAGGAGAAACACATGATGTTCTCTCCTTGTGCAGGGTACTTCAACTGAACCGTTTGAGTAAACATCCAGCCTTATCTATGGAACGGTGCAAAATTTAGACCCTTCCAGGAACATCAATTATGTGACATAGGAAAAAAATCGTGTTTAAATGGCAGGTGTTCTCCGTCCTTGTGTGTCGGAGAGTGAATAAGTGTACAGTATCTGAGTCATTAAGCGGTGGTATCTGTATCAGAAGCAGGCCGTTGCTCTGTGGAGACTAGTCCAACTCCCTCCTGCTGTTCTATTTCACTGAAGCCTCCTGAAAGTAGTTAAAAATGGGGCTCCCTCCACGCGGCGTTGCGTTAATCACAGAAACATCACCGATGGTGATGATGATGAGCAGCACATTTACAGTACACAGTGGGCTGTAATTGACAGTTTCTAGTTCTAGTTACAGCTTCTAGTTCAAGCTGGAAAGGGACTGGGCGGTGGGGGGGGGGGGGCATCACCTTGGGTATTCTTGGGTAATGTGACCATTGCCTTTTCACTCTACCCCGTCCTCCTTAAACAAACAAGGACACCTCCTCCCACTGGTAGCCCTGCCAGGACTTCTTCCCAGATAGACTGGTAAGCGTTATTGCAGAGGAGGATTTCTGGAACCTGCTGGTACCCGTATCACGCCACGGGAGAGTCACGTCTCCCTTTTGAAAATCTGTGAAGGCTTTCAAAGTATCTATGGAGCTTTCTTCCGCCGGCCCGTACTTCTCCGGCCCTAGGATGAACAGTCGGTGCTGAATATACAACATTATTCTGACAGTAACTATCAGGTGGCTGGCTGATGGATAAATCTATAACTATAATCTAAGCTGATAGTGAAGGCCCGATGGGTCCCCTCCTCCTGTCCAAATTTAGATATCACCAGTTTGTTGTCCCACAACCTTATCATCACCTTACTCTTCAGTTCTCCGGGTTCCCAGCAGAACGTTTTCTTCTCATATCTTGTTATATAAGTTTTAAAAAGGTAGACCTCACTGTGACCTTTGGGGTGCATGGGAGGAGGGGTAAAGTCTTCCTCTGGCTCCAGAATGGCCTGGTATTGTTTATAGCTGGGTTGGCAGGAAGGATGTCCAGGGTCTTGCGATCGATCCCTGTGATGAGAAGGGGGATCTGCTGCCAGTGGCCCCTGAGTACAAGGTTGCTCCTACTTTGGCGTTTTCTCACAAGCATTAATACTCTTTCCTTGCTCCAGCAGTGCAAATTTAACTTTTGGGTCAAACGAGATTGAAATGCCATGTTTCCTCCACAGGCTATATTCTGAATATGTTTTCACTTGTTGACTGTATTACAAAACAACGAGGAGGGGCACATAGTTGAATAGAGAGGAACGGCCTAGTAATTGCATTGACTTGTGTCTGAAAGTTTCCCTGAAAAGCTGAAGACTATTTGTGCGACATGGATCGGGAATTTCCTGTTGCCTGCATGACTGCACGTGGCAGCTTCTAATGCTAATGCAAAATCAACTATCATTATTTAAAATAATAAAAAGGCAAGCTTTCATTGCTTTCATATTATCTTGTGGTTCAAAGTTTAAAGGCTATGTGGTCATAGCAGCTAAGCGCCGCTTTATTTTTAATCTTTTGTTTGTTATCAACCTAGTTCACCCTGGCATCTGAAGAATACAACATATAAAATACATTTAGACCCTATGAATGTCACGGCATTAAATAAAAGATTACTTTATGCTGGGAGACCATCAGCTCTTAGGCTAAGATTATTTGTGTCTGTTGGTTTTCTTCGTAGGTGGGTTCTGAACACTGTACTGCTCTCAAGCTCTATGGCTATTTTTTATTTGCTTGTTCAATTCATTTAAATGCGAGGCGGTTTATGGCCTTTCCTGCTCTCAGGAGGGGGAATTTCAATTCATTTAAATGCGAGGCGGTTTATGACCTTTCCTGCTCTCAGGAGGGGGAGTGCTGTTCAGGCCCACAGTAGATGTTGTCAGCCTCCTGGCAGAGACTTTGGCCTTGGTTTGACGTGGTCTTCTGGCTTCTGAAGGGATGACGGGCTGTTGGTACTTAGTGTGGGTCACTCTTGAACCAGTCTTTTTTCCTATTGTCAGGAGATGGGACAGACGGACCACAGTGCTGCCTGGCATGGTCTCAGCTATCAGAGCGCTGGAAAGGGGAAGGGCCTCTTGGGTGATGAGAGTGATCTTTTTTTAACTTGGGCCCAGCACAACCAGTCTGTGATGGCAAATGAGCTCTCCGTCCTGCCTTGGGCCCTGGGTCAAACACACAGCCGGGGCGCTGGTCTGCAAGCTTGTAAAACCTCGACTGAGCTGTGAATAATAAAAGATAAAGCAAACTTGGTTGTGAAAGGGAGGGGTGCCACACCGGTGTATACGTCTGTCCCCCTGTCCTGTCTGTGACTTTGCTGAGTCAGTGTGCTGCGGTTGCCTCTCACACAGCTGGGTCTGCTCCGCAGGGCTGGGTAGCAGGCGCTTGGCAGGGAGAGATGGGTCTTATTGATTCAGGAAGATCTGCTGACCCAAACAACAGGGCTCACATGTGCTTCCGAGGTGCTGAGGCTGCTAAGCAGGCACAGAGATTCTGTTCAGTTAATGGGTCAAGTCAGAGTGGCGTGAAGAGACACAAATGCAGCGCTCGATGAGGAGAATATTTTGTATGATAGTGCAAACAAAATCATTTTGTCATAGTAGAAAGCCATTTCAGAGCCTGGTCTCCTTCTCCATTTGTCATTTTGTTTGAATGGGGAAACTGACAGTTTTCAATTTTTGTGAAACCAAGAGCGTTTAGCTTGATTTAAATCCGTTGTTTGTACCGCAAGTCCATGCACATAAATGCTAGAAATGCTAGAACTTAGAATGCACTTCAAATGCAGTTTACATCCTAAATTATTTATCAGTATTCATTTTTTTGAGCAGGAAGGTGCATTTCGATTTCATCCCGTCCTCCATTTCCATCTGCTCTACAGTGCCTCATTCAAAATCTTCAGACTGACTGACACCTGAGAACAATGCCAGTAAAGAAGTAAATGTAGGAAAATGTGTGTCAGGACCATGTTTGCTGATAAGGCATGATTGCTTTTATCAGATTGCTAATGCTGAAACTGGAGGAACTTCAAACACATGAGACAGGAAGTGTTTAGATGTTTGAGATGGAGACAAAGCAGTGAGGTGGGGCAAGAGTTTTTGAACATTTGAACTTTGAACTGGAAGTTCTTTTGAGCGTTATGCCCCCAATGGTATTAATTCAACCTCAAGCCTCTTAGAGTGGCAGCACTTTTCAAATATCTGACTGATGTGAAAGCTCATAACAGAGCTTTTGTTTCCCTGACCTTTCAACAAAGATTAAAATTGTGTTCATCTTGTGAACGTCTTTTTGGTTAGGCACATTTAAAAATGTTTAAGTTAACTGGTTTCTAAGGTATTTACCCTGTATCCATTTTTTATTTATTCAAGTGTTATGCAAATTATAGGTTGTTATAACGTTGTTTGCTTCATCTGTGCATGCCTGCGTGCGTGTGTTTTAATAGGATTAGACTTTGTGTTTGTGTGCGTGTGCGTGTGCGAGAGTGCATGTGTGCGTGTGCGTGTTCATTAAATGAACTTAGAAAAATAGAAAACCTAGTAAGCAAAGAACACTTACCTCAGATCTCTTACAATATCTTCAGTTATTTACAGCTCTTGTATCTAGAATTTACTATATATGCTTTCTGAAATAAAATGACCACTGCTTGACCGGAGGGGTCACCTCTCAAGGTGATAGTCCTGGGGTATAATACATGTTAACCTTATCATTTATTAGCCTTGCTGGTATTCATGGACATGAGATTTTAACTCAAAGGTACGCACACCGTGTTTGTAATACTGTCTGTCATCATCACGTAAACCTTGACCGCCCAGTTAAAATGCCCATCGGGGCACTGGTGATTGTCAGCAGGCTATTTAATTTTTTAAATTGATAGCCAGTTAATCTAAGCACCCTCTGCTGCTTTGATGCCTGTTATTTGTAGCCTGTTTCTACGATGTCAGATGTCATCGAACAAAATAAACCTGTTTTTATGTTTAATAAGTTCATTGTTAACTCAGGTAAGCTGTGTGTTAGACATTTATTTTCAGCTAAGAGTGTTTTGCCTTCTCAATGTCAACATTCTCAGAATCATTTAATTCATGTTGAATGAGAAATTAGCCAGCTGTTTAAGGCAAATGAAGGCAAGCTGTTGGAACCCGTTTTATATCCATGTATGGCTATTGGAATAAAAAACCAATGGAAAATAATTCATCCTTGCCTTGATATGACTAGATGGTATATATATAGCTCTGTAAATTATAAGGGAAATTCAACGGTTTAGTCAGTTTAGCAAGTAAAAGGCATGAAAACGATAGTAAAGCGTGAAAGGTATGATGAAGCCATGTGTGGTTCAACAGTGGGTTGGGAATCGCCGTCCTGTCCCTTTAAGATGATCTGGCCTGACATTCCTGGCCTGACTGCTGATTGTCATCAGTCCTCAGCTGAGTAATTGGCACAGCCGGAGGAAATTGTTAATCAGCTACAGAATAAAGGCTGTTGGCTTTTTAAATCGTGACTTGTACCTGAGGGGAAAGCATGAAGGATGTTTGTTTGAGCCAAACCTAAAAACCATTCCTGTTCCAACACCCAGAGCACCGTCTTGCCTGGGGCTCCAGGGCCTGAGCCGATTGGTTCTGGCCCTGCCTCCTGTTTTCTACCATTTCTGGGTCTCAGCACCTCATTGTGGCATGCCTGGAAGACAGGGTTTTCATAATGCGTGGTTACTGTCCAACATGGTTTTAAGGTTTTAAACCAAAACAAAAATGTGTATAACCCAAGTCATGTAATTTAACCCGCTTTCCAAGACTGTCCTGTGGGAAGGGTTGTTCCACGGCAGGGTTCCAGTCGTCCTCATCAAGCCGCAGTCGTTCCGTTTTTTTTCCGCGGTTCCACCCAGCTAACACGTAGCTGTTTAATTAGTCATCCCCCCTGCCCGTATGCTGCGTAACATTGCCCTGCTGAGGTTTCCTGCATCTGTCGTGGATGAATCAGCAGGTGGCCAAACACGAGGACAGGAAGTGAAGACCCTGACTTCTCGCTGAGAAATAAACGTTCACACGCACCGCACCACTCTGCTGTCTAGAACAGTGCTGAAAAGGGGGGTTCGCGTCAGACTCTTGTGTATTCACAGCTTTGTTGCTGACAACTCAAAAATTCTCTGAACCAGCATTTAAAGTCGGTGGGCCTTGGAACGGAAGCGCCTGCCGCGTTTCATGTGATCAGTACCGTCACCTTCCTGCAGTACCGTCACCTTCCTGCAGTACCGTCACCTTCCTGCAGTACCGTCACCTTCACGGGCTGTCAGGGATGTGGCAGAAGATGGATCCAGTTGTTTCATTTAAGACGTTTAATGTCCCATTGCAGACTGTTATTCCGTAACGCAGACCAGTTGGAAGAAGCGCCAGTTAACTCACTCATTTGTACTTAAGAAATAAATTACCCTAATACATCCAATCTTCGTGGAGGGTATTTGTTTCACTGCCTAAAAACCAGTTAATTTGTTAAATAAACATTCAAAGGGGCTACACGATCACATGACACAAATCTGCCCCTAAATATAGCACTATACCAGTAAGCCGGTGCAGAACGGACCGGAAGGCTACTTGTGAAACGTGAAACTCTGAGGGGCTCTTATTTGACACAGTTGGGTAGCTGCACATCTGGTAGTGAAATGAAAGTTTTGTTTCGATAACAAGGTTAGATAGCTGTTAAATAATTTTTTATTTAATTCTGTCTTGTAAGGTGACCTTAAATAAATAAAAAGTATTATTATTATTATTACTATCATTGTTAGCTTTTCTGTTTGCATAGCCTTGCTTTTTATGATTTCAATGAGCTGCCATAATGAATAAGCAGTTAGCTGTCTCACTCATTAGTCTAGAAGAGGGGTAAAGCCATCTCGCGATGCCATTCGGGATAGCAACTGCCTAGGATTGGGTGACACAGAATGTGAGAATGATTAGGGACCCAGTGCTGATCACTGCTGTACTGTGTTGTGTTGGCAGCTGTTGATCTCATCCACTGCCGACGGCTTTGGCAAAACGATCAATGAACAACGGGCAGGTGCTGATACGGTTATTACGTTTACGTCAGCATCGCCGAGGTCATGCTTATTATGAATAGGAGTTTTCAGAAGTCAGAACGCATAACCCGTCTACATAGCATTTTGATCTGATGTTACAAAAAAACGTCCCCTGCAAAAACCAGTCCAGTGTAATCTAAAATGTAGATTGGTTTTAAATTTAGGCGAGTGGGGACGCATGCTGTCCAGTGTTTGGGTTTGTGCTGCCCTGAGCGTGCCTCTCGCTGGCTGACCCTGCCGGGTATAAATCACCCCCCTTTTGCCCTTGCTATGCATTCTTTGGGTCAGATCCACCAGCAGAGCCCCCAACGTTGGCAGATGCCATATTCCGGGTGTATCCTTCTGGCCGTTGGCCTTGTCCAAACCTAAATCCAGCTTTGATTATTTGGCTGATGCTCGTGTGCAAGGTGCGGAAGGCCCAAGTGTGTCATACTTGGACAAGAGACGGTGGCGTTGTTTAGTTTTTTTTTCCTGCCCTCAAAATCCCTCCTGTCTTGCTGTGCTGTCAGGCTGTCCATTGATGTCTTATTGCCGTTTGCAGCTTCTGCATAAGTCCTTGGCTTAAATAATAATAAATATATATTATATATAATTAATAATAATAATAATAATAGTAATCCATATTTTGACATAGTGTTTTACATAGTGCCTGTCATGACACATAAACTAATGGCACTTTACAATGAGAAGACAAAAACAATGCTGCATTATAACATTAAATTACATTCATGTAATTTTTATTATTAAAATGGTAAATACAACAGACTTCTGAGCTGGTATATAAAAGGGAGTTTTGACACAGGCTTTTAAGGAGATAACCTGCTTGTCAGAAACAGATCGAGGTGATACTGAAAATACAACATTGGAAACTTGAGCTTGAGAACGGTGGCTTGAATGTCAGATGACAGGAGGGGTCCTGACCAAAGTTGTCTCAGTTGTGACGTTGAACAGGAGCACTAAAAGGCATGACCTCATTCACCAGCAGGTTGTTAATTTGGGTGCCGTATGCGTATAAATGAAAACAGATGCCATACCTGTGCGGTGTATTTAACAGCTTGAAAAAAGTGGGGTTCATATGGAACAGAACAATCTGGTTGCTTATTGGAGACATTTGAATAGTTCCATGCTGTTCATGGCTCTGGTTGACTTAAACTCATGCCGTTTTTCTGTTAACACAAAGACCTATTTGGACCAGTAAATTTTTGTAAGGAGGAGAAAATAGAACTATATGCGTGTGTGTATTATGTAATATAGGTATTTTCCCAACGCGTGGGTGGAACTGAACGCAGAGAGACTTACTTGGTCTGACTCAGCAGTTCCACCTAGCTCCCACAGACGAAGTACCTAAATGAATCCTTTCAGATCGGGTGGGTAAAAAACCCAAAAACACACACTTCCTGTTTTATTAAAGACTGGGGCACATCAGAAGCATGGGCCCGGATAAAACAGATGACTACTTAGAAAAAAGTGTTTTAATCATTTATAAACTAAGTATACATATAAATCTTTTACTTTCCCTAACCCCCCATCAGTACACTCTGTTGGAATGTATTTAATGTGTTTCTCCAGTGACATTCGTGTCACTTCAAAAAATTGTTTCACCGTTTCTAACCATAGATTTTTGTTGGACAAGGCCCTGACATCAGTTTGTGGACCTAGTAGTCTCAGATGTACACACTGTCTTAGGCCAAGGCAGCGTATTTTGTGCTTATTATTATTATTAGTATTATTTTGAAAGTCTGTCTCGTTCTGATGATAGCCCGTTCAGTGGGTGTGCGTAGGAGCAAAGTGTTGGTTGAAATATTTACTGGAGCGGACGCACCGGACGGCTCTGGATTAATTTAAGCCCTGATTTTAAGTCACTGTGAGTTTTCATAATAATGTAATTAGTGGTGAATAATTGTGACTGTCCGCTCTGTGCGTCCAGGTGGTACAAGCTGCATTCCAAGTCGGGGAAGAAGGAAAAGGAGAGGGGCGAGCTGCAGGTGACGGTGCTGTTCACCAGAAACAACCTGACGGCCAGCATGTACGACCTCTCCGTCAAGGACAAGCCGCGCTCCACCCTGGGTAAGCTGAAAGACCGCGTGAGGGGTAAGAAGCGCGAGGACGGCGAGTCAGCCTCCGCCATCGTGCCGGGGGGCTTCGGGGCGCTCTCCCGCACGCGCCGGCGGCTGCCCAGCGACGGCGGCGGCGAGGAGGAGTATGAGGACGACGAGGGGGGCGAGACCCGAAGGAGCAAGATGAGGAACTTCTTCCTCCGGGGGAAGCTGCGCAAATCCTCGGAGACGCGCTCCAGCACGTCCCTGGGCTCGGAGAGCAGCGAGTCTTCCTCGCGAGGGGGCAGTCTGAGCCCCACAGCCGGCATCAGCGTGGTGGTGTCAGACCTCTCCAACTCACCCAGCAACAGCAGCAACCTGACAGCTGACAATAGCCCCGGTAAGCGGGCGGGCCTTGGGGCAGGCAGTGGGGGGACGCCCAAGTCTCTTATTATCACCCTAGTCTCTTTTACTATTGTTTCTTTTCCATGCAGTTAGGGAACAGACACACATAAGCCATCTGCGTGACATCTTTTCTGTTGCATGCTTCCCTTATTCCATGGTCAGTGATCTTCTGGCTTCCAGGTGGCGTAATATTTTGATTGCAGCAGCAGAGAGCAACGTCCAAGAAAGAGCTGAGCATTCTCATTCCTCCCCTCAGAGCACACCAGCCAACCCTCGCCGAAGCTCCCGACCCACAAACGAGCCTTCAGCGACGAGGTGGCCCACGTTACGGTGGCGGCCCCCCAGCCCCGCGCGGTGGAGAGCCTGAAGACCCAGAAGGGGGGTCTTTCCAAGTCCTCGCTGTGCGTCAACGGCAGCCACGTCTACGCCGCAGAGCCACCCGGGCCCGCCACGCTGGGGCTGCTCTCCAAGGGCTCCCCACTCTCGCGGTCCCTGCAGAACCTCACCCGCCGGGGCGAGGAGCCCCACGGGGCCGACGCGAGTGAGGCCCGCCGCTGGTCCCTCGAAAAGGCCGGGAAGAGGGAGATGGAGACCCTCTCGCCCACGCTGGAGCAGGGAGGGAAGAGCCATTCCGATGGCCGGCCGGTACAGGTGACCACCCCCATGGTGTTGGCGACAGCGGAATCAGCCGCTGAGGGGAAAAAGAATAAGAAGAACTTGTTCTCGCATGGCAAAAATGAGCCTGAGGGGAAGGGGTCTGACCAGGCCAAGGCTGACCAAGGACAGGCCCCTCTACCTGTGGAGGAGAAACACAAGGGCTGGTTCGGCTCCAAGGACTCCCAGAACAAGCCGAGGTGAGTCGGGCCGTTCCGGTATTTGTCTGGTGCGTCACAGTGCACACAACTCCAACAGATTACTGTACGCGAGCATAGCTGATTAAATACACGTGAACTGCACAGTTGGGTCAGATTTCACTTCCCTAATAAACCGGTTCAAGCTTGTTTTAGTTGTGATGTCTTTTTAGACCGGATGTGTAAAAGCACCAGTGACCTAAAATGGTCCAGTTTTCTTGGGGGCAGGGACTTTATAATTAAATACAGGGTTGTGAAGGAAATTAGGATATTTACTTATCTCCAAAGGTGTAATTAACACATGGATTTCACAAAGGGGTTGATAAAGTATGTAAACCGTTTGGTTCAGCAAGTGGTTCTGGAGGTTGGACAGGAGACAAGCCAGAGTGAGCATGCGGGGGGGGGGGGGGGGGGGGGGCGTGTAATTTTTCCCCCCAACCCCCCCCCCCCCCCCCCCCCCCCCCCCCCCCCCCCCCCCCCCCCCCCCCCCCGCGTAATTTGTCCCCACAAGTATAAACGGGTGCGCTCCCAGGCTGCGCACACTACTTCAACTATGCAGCAATGTGTCACCATGAATACAGAGATCCCTCAATGGAGACCATGGAGAACTGTGTCCATGAGTTTTAGAAAACAGTTTTGGTTACATTTGTATTATGGGTAAAATAGTATAGCATCCATAAGGGATTTTGTGTTTTTTTTTGTGTCACTTTAACCTTACTGTGCATGTTGGGCGCTAATTGTATATGTGTATCAGCAATTGAAGAAAATTGTTCAACCTGAAAGAAGAATATAAGCTTGAAAACAAGCTGTAGGCGCACACCTCCTTTAGTATCACATTTAATAGATGTCTGGACTGTTGCCACGATGAATTACTGGTACTGGTCCAGCTATAACGTTTATCTGCATTGCAGGGCCTCGCCCTTGCACAGTTATTGTGTCTCCTGCTTTACGGTTAGCTTCAATACCCGTTAAGTTCTACAGCTACACATCTACTTCTAATCAAGTAGTCCAGCATTTCAGTTTTTTTATACAGACTAACCTTTTTTTAGGGTTTGTCGTGGTTGTAATAATGTTGTGCGGTATAATGCAACTGGTTGTAGTTTCAAGACCGCATGCTACCCATACCAATGGCTTCATTACTTCATTACCATGCTATATGTGTAAACCGCTTAGACAGCAAACAAGGAACCCTAATGCTCTTTTGTATTATTTAGTTTATTCCATTTATCCTGAATGACATTAAATTATGGCTTTCACGCTCTGGTTACGACACACCCGATTTCCTCACTCTTGACCACACACAGGACTTCCTCACTCTTGATGACACACCCGATTTCCTCACTCTTGACCGCACACAGGACTTCCTCACTCTTGATGACACACCTCGATTTCCTCACTCTTGACGACACACCCGATTTCCTCACTCCTCTCCATCAGGGATTCCACTCCACCAGGGGTCCTCTCCATCATCGGGGGGGGGGGGGGGGGGGTTGCTCCATTACGGGTTTCCGCTACATCTGGGACGTCAGATGACCTCTGCCTTTCTCCATAAGCCCCAGACACATCACTCTAGTCATGCTTCAGTTCCTGGGAGGTCCTTCTCATCACTCAATATTCCACAGAAATATTTCCCCACCCACCCAAGTCAGTCCTGGTTAATTTGAGTGATTTGTTTGATGGCAGCTGAAGCCACCCCTATGTGCAGAGCTTTTCAGACTAAATGGCTCTGGCCCATAGCTGTATTTTTTCTGCAGTCGGTACGTGAGTTGCAGTTGGTATACTATTTCTTTTTACTGTTAATCTCAAGAAAAAAGAGAACATTGTGTATGTACAGGGCTGATATTATTTTAAAACCAGCTTAAAATAAAATGTGTGCTTACTCACTCTGAATTCAAACCACTGAAGGGTGTTGGGTTATTTTTGGTCTTATCACCGCTCCCAAGCTTTCTCAAGCTTCTTTCAATTGAGACAAAACCTCAACTTATCACCCTGGAGTACAGCCCGTTTTTTACCCTTTTCCATGGTGAAACAGCTGTTCTAAACACTGGTCCCGTGTCAGTAGTGAGGAAGTTATTACGCTCCCTGGTCCCATGTCAGTAGTGTGAAAGTTATTATACACTCCGGTCCCATGTCAGTAGTGAGAAAGTTATTATACACCCTGGTGTCATGTCAGTGTTGAGCCATGCAAGCTTCCTGATGGTTGGGAGGAAGAATAAAGGCCCTTCTTTTGGTTCAAGATGTGCTGGATGAGTTCCCAGTCTCCCTTTGAGCAGGTTCCACTGGGATCCCTCTGCAGACCCCTCTTTTGTAGTTAGGAGTCAGGAAGTGTGCGGAGGGGAAAACCATGAGCTTTGTCCAGCTCTGTAGTGCTGTTCACTATTCTGTTCTGTCCGCCACTGAGAGCTGCAATCCCCCAAGGTACTCCCTTGAGCTGACAATTTTCAGTTCAGTGAAAAAGACTCAACTAGTCCTGCCCGATCATGCTGTTTGTGCCTGCATTTCGTGTCTGTCCTCAGCAGGCTTCACAGTGGATCTGTAATTCATTTCATTCACGATGTATATTACATGCTGAAGGCGTTGCTCTCTTACCTTTAAACTTCAAGACTTCATACTAGTGTATTAGGTACTTTGCAATCCCAAGATTTACCAATTGGTTCACCCTGCACCTTTTCCCCTCACACCGCAGTCGGTATGGTGTCTGATGCATTGGCCATCAAAGGACTGCTCTAAATTTACAAGCAGTTTAATGAGCTCTGAAGGTCCTATTGAAAGGACTCTGCGTGGCGGTATATCTATTTCAGAGTGCAGTATTGAAACTAACAGAGTTATCTTCTTGTTTTTATTTCTGCTGGAACAACTGCCCCTTTTCCCTGAGCTGGAATGTTTCCCCCAGGCACATTCCTGACCAGGAGGTCTGATTGTGTCGAAACCGGCCCAGACGCATCCTACATCCCCCGTGCTCCTGTCGTTTTCGGCACAGAAAATTTGAGGCTCATCTATTACATACAGCTCTCTTAGGAAGCTTGCATTTGTTTCAAATCATATCAGAAACAGTCAGCCCCTGGATCCCCTGCTGTTGACAGATGAAGGTGTGTAAGCAGTTCTAAAAGCCAATCAATGCAACATCAGATGCTTCTACTTCTGCCAAACAATCTACTAAAGCCCCCAGTGGAAGAGAGAAAAGTATTTTTGTAGCCTTTTTCTGGACGCAAGTTTAAATTACGTCCTCCTCAGGGGCTTAGATTAAACGTACCCCCTCAACCCCTCCCTGGATACTGCTCCAGCCCCGCCCCCTTGGTCTGTGGTCCATCCCTTGTTTCAGAAGCTCTTAGCTGACCAGGCACCAAAATCTGTCCCACCTGCTCTTCCTCGCTGTACCCATCTGGCCTTCCACCGTTTCTCCACTGATGGTACGTGGGTAGAACATGTTGACATCCAGGCGGAGCGTGCCAGCCACGAGAAGCCAGAAGTAATGGCTAAAGTCACTGAACCGCTAAAACCTCTCGCCCCTCGTCTCCTGTCTCAAAGTGACAACCTTATTAAAACTTCTAACCTGCCTCCGGCAGGTTGAAATCCCAAGCGGAAAAGCTTCCCCCCGACATTCGAAACATATCTTCATTGCACCAGTTTGAAACCACAGAAGCCGGAAAGCCTCGTAGACCGGGTGGTGAGTGTAAACAGTGCATTTGACCTTGAACACCTCTGAAAGTACATGAAGCCAAAACACCACAAATAACCTGGGGCATTTCGTCCATTTCTGAAAGACCACTCTACTTCCTGAAAGCGTGTTCGTTAGTTAGGGTGCATTCAAAAATGACTAACAAATAAGATTGGACTTATCTCACTGGAGTACATGTGGCTGAACCAGGGTTAATTACCCGTGCGGCAACGCACAATCACTCAAGCTGACCTTGAGAACTCCACTGCTACTAGTGCGCTTGCGTGAGTCTACAATGTCACTGCAGTACAAACAGGCCCCTATCGTTACCAGGACCATTAATGCACCTCAGGTGACCACTCGGGTTTCTCCTTGTTGAGCTTTGATGATTCCCTGACTCGGCTAGTTCTCCTTTTTTTTAAATATTTTTAGCATTTAACTTAACGATGGCCAGAGTGGCAAAGATGAAAGAGCCTGTTTCTGTCTGTTCCTGGGGGGGGGGGGAATCCCAAGAGAAATCCCAAGGGAAATCCTATCCACAAAACCCTGCTGTCCTTTGACTCTCTGAAGCAGAGCCAGGATTGGCTAACACCGTTGGCCGACCCATCACTCTAGAAGTTCACTCCAGTGGATCTGTAGCTGAATTTGTTGGGAGAAAAGGGCTGCTATAGTTCTTGGTGTGGGGGCCTGAAGGTTTCTGTGACCCATTCTGTCCATGGGAATGCTTGCGAAGCATGGGACTTGTATTCTGACGGTAACAGGTGAAGAGCTGTAAGACTGTTACAGCGTTCTGACTGTAACAGGTGAAGAGCTGTAAGACTGTTACAGCGTTCTGACTGTAACAGGTGAAGAGCTGTAAGACTGTTACAGCGTTCTGACTGTGGCAGGTGAAGAGCCTTTCCTCAGACACTGCTGAGTCCCCAGGGATATAAGCAGCCCAAATTTGATAGACTTGTTTCCTAAATGTATAGCATATTTAATTGCAAAGAAGGTAACTCAATAAGATACAACAGGGTACTGCATCCGCTAATAATTTGAGAATTGGGACTTCCCTTTCATTGCCCTGAAACCGCGGGGTCAGTCACTACTGTGTCTACCTATCTTTTTCCACAAACGCATCCCATTCTGCATGCACCTTGAACTGTCAAGTCCAGTTGGGAGATAGCACCAAGTATCCCCCGTGAACACACAATATAGCAATGGTTTCTTCCCGTTTTCTTGCCTCTTCCATGACTAGGCGTTCTTTAATCAAATTCACCATGCTGCCGGAATCTAGCACGGCAACACTACCGGCTCCATTTACTTTAATGGGAAACCGTCCCCAAAGGCCAGAAGCGGGCCGGCTTGATCTGAAGTGTTCTCCGATTACTCTGCAGGCACGGGCTCGCCCTTTTCCAGTTCATTCCACGAAACAGGCCCCGACCAACTGCAGCGATGACGCGATGCAATACCTTGTGAGGATGTGAAAGCTCTTTTCACCGTGTGTCACTGTACCACCCGGCTTCTGTGCGAGCTGCAGGGCAACTGCACTGATCGCTCGGTCTGGAGCCTTTCAGCACTTCTGCAGTGGTTTGAGTGCGTTACACCGTGACCACAAAATTGTCAGCCCTTGCCGCTCTTGCAATTGTATAAACTTTCTCCGTGTCACGTAGTAGTTAACTAACTGTATCTCAGCTACATTGGAATCCAGATAGGAAAAAAAAAGGCGAGTTGTGCCTGCCCCACCATTGGTACTGTCTACTTATCAGGATTAATTTTTTATTGCATGGACAGAATCAACGGAAATCTTAAAAAAAATATCTAGCTGTCCCTGGGGGCCACATTGAACTATCTATTACTATAACAGGACTGCTGAGCAGTTTTCCAGGTTCCAAAAACAGAGTACAATAACTCGACCCTGGGCCACACTATAATGCACGGTAAAAAAGTTTGAATACAGCTTTGCTGCATGACGACATCATCATAAAGCACCATGGTGATCAGAGAAACCGTGATTATGACATGAGTGAAGGTACTGATCAACATTCCTGGCATGCTAACTATATGAAAAGGACTGCAGTACCTTTCTGGGCTCTCTTGGTTTTTTCTTTCTTAGCAGAGATGCTAAAATGCTATCGATTAACATTTAAACATCTGCTTTTATTTTTGATTTGCCTGCAGTCCTGCTGACATCACCTGGGATAGACCCCTTCATCGTGTGATGAAACCCCCCCACTTCTCTCACCATCTTCATGACTTCTCTCCTCTTGTTTCTCTCCAGATGGCCTTGTCTGTCTTTCCACGTCATTTCCCATTCTTTTCCTCCTTTATTTCTCCCCTTAGGCACCCACAGGCCCCTCTTCCCGAGTGTCGCAGGGGGGCTGTAGGTGGCACAGCCCAATTAGCGGGCTAGAGCTGCGCCGGTGCGTTAACGGTACTCCCTGTTCCTCGTTGATTGCTGCTCCAAAATAGCCCCAAGTTAGGAGCCCAGGGCCAGTAGCTCTGCGTCTTAACCCCCCACAGCCGGAAGTGGCACTTTGGGCTTTTTCCCAAGTTTTTTTTTGCGAGTTTTCACATCAGTACTTCTAGAGTGAAAATTACACCATCTCATTGTAAAGCTGTATGTTTAGTACTGTATACCGTATCTAAAACTCTAGCAAACAAAAAAAAACATTACGATCTTTTATTTGTCTCTGTTTGTTTCTGGTTTTGTTTGGAGAGCAAGTTTAACTGTGGCTCAATTCATGTGCTATATGCTAAAGCCCTCAATAGCAGTCTTCCTCATAAAAACATTTTTTGCTTGTTTGTATGTTATTGTTTTTTTATTGTTACGTTATTGTACTCCATTTTTGACTACATTTAAAATACAAAATCAATACAAATTAATACAACCGGTAGTGTTATAACTCACATTTCTTTATTTTGTGGAAAACGCTGATTTTCTGTATGAAAAGTACTATTAAATGCTCAACCTTCTGTGCTGTATTTAGTCCAGTTCAAAGATTCAAAAACGCACCCTGGACCTGGCCTAGGAGGAAGACGCCCTGAGTATTTTAAAAATCGAATTTTGACGTTAAAGCCAAGACTTTTCGGGTCTCCTGCTTCTGAACTTCTGAGTGACCCTTATGTTACCCCCGCTCCCCCCCTTCAGCCCACACCCAGTGAAGCCGCTGACCACTGCTGCCATTCAGGATGAGAAAAGGTCCGTCCTTGTCAGCGGATTAGAGAAGCTCAAGTCCACCATCCACCCAGGGCGAAGTGGTCATCACGGCGAGCCTGAGGCTGAGAGGAACAAGGTAGGCCCAGGGACTGTGGGTGCCGGCTCCCCCTGGTGGTGGAAAATGAACTTGGACAAGCCATCATTAAACACAACTTATGAAGGATGGCCAGCTGAAATCTTCTTCATTAATTTTTTGGTCTGAACTCCACCGCATCCTAATATATATATAAATATATAAATTATATATAAATATCACATTGATATATATAATATATCAGTACGGACCTTCCTGGTTTCACCACAAATCATAAATATATATATAAACTTGTGCAAAACTGTTGGACTGGGACATAGATACAATTAAATTAAATTTGGTCTCAGTGCCGCTGAAAACTAATTTCAACACGTGGATGGGCCCTGGGGCAGTAATCTTGATTCGAGGTGTCCTCTGTCACAGCTTGGCGGTCTGCTAAAGGGAAACTTATTTACGAGCCCTCTACTTGTGAAAGTATGTGCGCATGTAAAATTCCGAGCCTGTAGAAGGATGAATACGTTCTTCCATTCAGAAAGGATTAATTGTGCTAAGTAGAGGTTTGGTGCATCAATCAATCAATCAATTTTATTTTTTATACAGTGCTTTTCACATGTTGCCATGTCACAGACGCTTTACATACAGTTTACCATAGATGGTGCATCTATGGTAAACTAAATAACACTGGGAGGCACCTTCCAAGATGCATTGGGTGTTGCTATAGTCACCTCTGATGGCAATGAGAGATTAACAAACGATCCCATCTTAGGTAATACATTCAGAAATTACTAGTCTCTTATCCTGTGCATTGTGCATTTCCTGGCTGATTAAATAAGTACTCCGGCAGAGTTTCAGCTAAACTCAACCGGTTCAGCAGTTTTAAGACTCGCCCGGTAACCTTTTTCAAAATTAGCGTAGCCCAGTCAGATCAGTGACCATCATTTTTGACTACCCCACTGCCAAAGCTGTGTGAGCTGTGTGTTAGAGAGTGAGCTGTCTGTCTAACAGCCTGCCGTCTCGCACTTCATTCCTCCTGAACAGTCTCCTTCGGAGGGCGGCGCCCGCTATTACCACCTCAGCCACAACGAGCTAGTCTCTCTGTTGCTGCAGCGGGAGGAGGAGCTGGAGAGGCAGGGGGGGGAGTCTGCGAGGCGGGGGGCGTTGCTGGAGAGCCGGGAGGCGGAGCTGAAGAAGATGAAGCTGCAGATCCGGGACCTGGAGGATTACATTGACAGGCTCCTGGTGCGCATCATGGAGCAAACGCCCACCCTGCTGCAGGTGCGCTCAAAGCTGAAATGACTCTGGCGGAATTGGGGCGGGGCCTCGTACCCATGCCCTGCTCCCCCTGCAAAGCCGCCCCTGTATTCCTCGATCCGTCACGGTTGTACTACCCTTTCAATGTAGATTCGGCACTGGAGAAAAACATTGATAACCAACAACGTGGTTTTGAGTTGATATGCTAACTGCCTCGAAAAAGCGTCTTGGTCGAACGGTTGGGCCTGTGGGGTGGAGGAGGCGAACCTTCGGGTTCACTCCAAGTCTAAATGATCAGTGTTTATTACAAGGAGTGGGCGGTGCCAGTGCTGTAAGCCCCTCCCTCACTGTGGGATTGATAGATTGGGATAAATGATTAGGCACCACCTACTTAACTTCACAGCTAGAACACATTGCCATTGCTGGGATTCACGAGCAATCGGACATGTGCACCTGCGACTCAAGGTACGAGTCAAAAGGGCAAGAAAAATCGATCTCGGAAAGAATCTAGACCTAAAAGCTGGAAAGCGTTGCCAGGTTTTAGTCAGTTCACCAACAGTTAAGCATCTGACGCGGTTTTGACAGATCCAGACACTCTCGCGTTGCTTTTATTTACCTGGTTTATGGCATGTTTGACTGTTATTCGGGGAGGGGGGGGGGGGGGTAGGAGACCCCGATCTATCCAAGAGATGACGATGAGAGATGTTTCGATCACTGCAGCTCTTCCCAATCCAACCCATCGCCTCTTGCAGCATTTACTGTGCACTATCCACGTGAATTATAGCAAAAGCATCTAAGAACGAGCTGCTACTTGAAAACCCGCCTATCAGTTCAGCTCATCTACACTATGCGTCGTGCCCGCTTTGTCTACTGCTGGAGCGCACATATTGCTCACAGCGCTTTACGCCGTGCATAATGGAAGGGATCGGTGTTTAAAAACCATGTATGCCATATGGAAATGCCAAACGCTGCCTTATTGCGTTTAGTTTAGTTTTTTGTTGATTTAGTCCAGCGGGAAGTTTCTGTGAAAGGAAAAGCAGGAAAACGTGAGCTGAGTTGTATTACTCTGGATGAAAATGCCTACGCAAGACATGTTGCATTGCTTTGTACCCTGCAGATAATGAAAACTACAGTGTAAATAGAGAGTGAGAGGCCGGTGCCTGCGAAGGGAGACTAAGTCAAACTTAGTATCAGTATTAAACTTTTGAGCAGTTTTTCTTTATCAGCAATAACTTGCACTCTGCACAAACATCTATGAATGCATAGCTGTTACTATTTGCCTTTTTTGCTTATCCACCTGAACCTCCCCTCTATGCCTACACTTAGTAACATCGAGTGCATTGTGAAAGGTTGACTGCCAATGATTCACCGGAAACGTAAACAACAATAGTTGAATGAAGCCAATTGTTACACAGCAGTATAGGCCGATTTCAGTCCTCTAGTTCACTCTTGACTGCACTTTCTAATCTAAAACCCTGGCCGGACAAATAACAGTAGGTCTTTAGGCATATTTACATATTTCCTTTTCTTCACCGTCTTATGCTGGGGATACACAAGCAAGTACTTAAGTTTCTGGTTTAGCACCGTTGCTGCCACAAATTATATTTTTATCTTATCAAACTAAAGTTGAGTTTTTATTTCGTTGTTTTGTATTATTTTCATATGTGGCCCAGGGAATGTGCATCGGTTGTGGCAGAAAGATTTCCATGTGATTAAGTTACTCATTTATACGTTTATACTGAAACAGGCCTAGGTATATTCCTCATTGTGATGTTTTTTTGAGTTGGGTATTTTTTGTAGCATCTTTGTTGATTAAGAACAAACATGTATTCTGTTGGCCACTTTGCAAATAAAGGCTCAGTACGAAATGTGTGAAATCTTGTTTTGTGTGTTAAATATTATTCCCAAGGTATTTAAACTGATTTTATAACCCGAGCAAAGCGAAAGAAACAGGCAATTTCTCAGGAAATTGGCAGGTTTGTTTACATGCAGTACTGTCAGCGGAAGCTCTAACTGTTGCAACACCCTCCCCCCGTACGCAATTCCGCCGTGCAAACGTGTCTAGCTAACCGGCTGAGGAGTAGATCACACACTACGCATAACGCAAGGCCAGAAGTAGATTGCACACTCCGCGTAATGCAAGGCCAGAAGTAGATTGCACACTCCGCGTAACGCAAGACCAGAAGGGTGGTGGAATCCAGAAAGGCATGTCAGACTGAAGGGTAAGGGAGGCACGAAAGAAAGAATTTGTTGCAACGGGCCCTGCAATGTCCTGTGATGTGCTCATTCAAAGACCCTGAAACCCCCTCACATCAGCTCCCAACCAAGTATACACCAATTCGGGAAATCACAAACAAGATAAAGCACAAAAAATACAAAATTGAACAAAAATGCCCAATAACAAAAAAGCTTACCGCCAAACCTTAATTTTTTTATCACCTCATGAGCAGAACTGACACTCCTGTTGGCACGCCACACCCAGCATAATAGCCCTGACATCAACTGTTAAAAGTACTTTACTCCTGCACAGACCAGTGCCAGTCTCATTTCCAGTCACAAATACATCTGTTCCTTCAATTGTAGTGCCAATAGTGATAGCAAATTTAGTTTCATTGGATTACATTGATTAATCGATAGCAAATAAAGTTTTGTTGGATTACATATATTAATCGATAGCGAATAAAGTTTCATTGGATTAAATAAGTCTTCGTATGGACACTTCTTCACTAGGGCTAATCTCTTATTAAGGTAAATATAATTTGTCTGCATTGCTTCTTAAACCTGCCTGTCGCACACATTCTTCTGTGCTTATTCTGCGTTAATACTAAACCCATTTTTGTCTTATAAAAATGCTTTCTCATTCTGTGTCGATTTTTCACAAATAAAATATTTGCAAATAAGCGCTTGTAATCACTTGAACTGCAAAAAAAAACAAAAAAACATAATGTTCAGTGATTGTTTAAGCGTTCTTCTGGTGACATGTGTAACTTACTACTAAATAACACGTGTAGTATCTACAGTTCCTATGTTAGAATTATCATTTAGATCATCAAACATTGTGTCTGTCCACTGTACTAGTGGCTTTGACCAGAGCAAGATATTTAGATGGGAATGCAGAGACATGGAAACCAAAAAAGGAAACTATTAAAAGAAAAATAAAATCCTCTTCCATTTCTATAAGTTACAGTGTGTTCTGTACAGATATAATAGCAGTCGTAACTCCATTTAATAACCATATTACTGTCGAGAGACACTATAACTCACATCCACTAGAGGGCTCTGTTAACCTCAGACTCCAGAAACTTCAGACAAATTGGAAGCAAAACATGATATTATTGGTGCTGACAGGTTCTGTGTAATTAATGTGTTAAAATAACCTTAACGGACATATAGATGGCATGATTATATTTTCAGTGCCTGCAGTGAAATATTTTAGCTGCTCCCATCATGCAAACAAAGCTATGTACATTGTTTTTTTAGGCATCGCCTACATGGAAAAAACTAAAGTAATTTGTTCTTACTTCATACATCTTAGATATACATCAGCACTGCTTTTACCCAACCTAGTCTCACAGTGATGCATGTTGCCACGTAAATGTTTTACACTTTAAAAAGCGTCATCCTGTTATACTTACATTTTACACAAAATGCTTTACTGGAGTTACATTAAAGATCCAGGTTATTCCTAAATTCTTATACCTTTATGTATATGTCCATAATTATTATTATTATTATAAACTACCCTTAATGCTTACCGCATATCTGGCTCTGGGAGTGCTGATGATGTAACACTATGTACACTGATGATGTAACACTACCCTGCTCAGATAAACACACACAGTGAAACTAGCATACACACAATCTAATTAAACCTTCCTTCGGTAAATGCCGAGGTTAATGAAAGCTGTCCCAGAGCCGGAGTAGTGATGGGTGTAAGTGGAAGCTAGCTTAGTAGCTTCTGTAAACAGCTTAACTCCTCCATTAATCCTGTCCAATGGAGTGGCGCCACACCCCCCCATTTCAGGACTAAACAAAATAGGTTTAACCTAAAGAGGGCCTCGCCATCTCGCCAGCACCTAATTGTCAGCCGCGGTAGGCTGTGTGGGCTTGAACCCCGGACAAGACACGCACAACGCATACACACTGACACTCCAGGATCAGCCACAATGCCAGTGTTTAACACTGAGAACTGGGTGCCTGAGAGCGCACAACACCCGGTGTCTAACTGGGAAATTTCATGTGGAAATCATTTACCTGACATGGTTTAATTGTTAATGGAATCATGGGAAACTATACCCTTAGATATTTAACAATGTGGAGCCGTTGCTATGAGCTAAACGCTTATACATATGCTCAATTAAAACACAGCTGTTGCAGATATTTAACTAAAATACATACACATTTTAAATTGAGGTATTCTCAACTGTTACATGGCAAAGCTGAGCAAACCATACATTAGATCCAAATCTGGTCTTAAAGTATTATCTTCTAGGATTGTTAATAGTGTTGTTATAATTATAATTATGTAATGTTTAAGAGGCGCATCATTTTTAAAGGAACACGCCTTCAGGTGCAGTCAGGTTTCTTTGAGTCTGTTTTCTTTAAAGAAGAAGTCAGACAAACACACTCTTTCCATTGCCCTTTCACCGCAAAATGCTAAAATGAAGTTCTCACGGACCTAAAACAAACAAACTCTCCCACAGCCCACAAGCAGAGCTGTGATTGGCAGTTCGGTTGGTCAAGAGTATGAATGACAGGAAGGCGTTTAAATGTTGCCACAACGTTTCTCCTTAACCTCAAAGGGCCATTGGTTGCTTTTATATTCTTAGCTGATTTCCCTATCTTCCCTATACATACTCACCGGGATATAGTCAAATAACATCACCGTATATACTCACCGGGATATAGTCAAATACGTCACCGTACATACTCACCGGGATATAGTCAAATACGTCACCGTACATACTCACCGGGATATAGTCAAATACGTCACCGTACATACTCACCGGGATATAGTCAAATAACCTCACCGTATATACTCACCGGGATATAGTCAAATAACATCACTGTATATACTCACCGGGATATAGTCAAATAACATCACTGTATATACTCACCGGGATATAGTCAAATACGTCAC
>JAOVYW010014919.1:10236-36542 GCA_025775045.1 Hiodon tergisus | reverse complement strand
GGGCAGAGTGAGAGAGTGGGGTGGGGGGTTTGAGCTAGAGGAGGAACCACCTACCCGTGCTTCATCTGTGGCACAGATGAACAGACCAGAGTCAGAGCAGGGCATGTGTAGGAGTGGCCGTTCCCACTCTGATAGAACACCAGGTTTTCGCTTGTTAAAATCCCACTCTGTTAGAACACAAGGTTTTCGCTTGTTAAAAAGTAACCGTCTGACAATAGGACAGACTTTGGACAGACTCAGTAGGAAAACCAGAAGCGTGTCCACGGCAGTAGTATTAAACGACAGTTCCACTCAAGTCCTATGATGATGTTAAGTGAACAGAGTTATGTACTCACAAAGGGACGCACTGTGTCTGCACAACCTCTGGAGTGCTGGAAGTAACACTGCACCCCTGTATTGGTTGTCTGGGCGAGGGTTAAGGCTTTGGAAACCCATATGCTATTATGACAGTATAAGCCGGCTATAGAAGACAAGCTTGTAGGGAAAACAGAGGCTTTTCACTGTGTATTTGTCCATAAAACTCTGAGATGCCAGTTTATGTTCACTCCATTAACCCGAAACCGCAACACAGCTCAATTTTACCAAAATCCCTTCCTAGAGGCAGGGCGTAATCTGGATTTGTCATACCAAGGGCTATCGTGAGAAACTTTATCATGCCTCATGTGGAAACTTTGGGTGAGGATCTGTGTCTGCATAGATGCATTTCCAGTGCTGAGGTCACAAAACTGGGTCTGTTTTAAATTCCTGCAGGAGGTTACCACATTTAAGCCGTGCAATACAGAATGCAGGCTGAAAATATCACCACTAATGTATAATCCTGCCTTCTCGTAATGCGTTGCACACGGTACATATTTTCTGATAATCTTTGCAATTTCTGTGTTAATGTCTTGTCTTCCTTTGGGCTCCCTAACCGTGCATTAGCATAGCGATGATTTTAACCAGATACTTGCTATCTCTTACAACCTAAATGTGAGCACATGCAGCCAGAATGCCCAATTTTTAGTGCTCATTCAACCGGATTCCATAATAATATCTCTGTCTGTGAAACATCCCTCACCTTCTCCCGATAACCTGCACTTCAAAAGGGGAATCCATCCTTCCTAACTTCAGAGATGTGACAATCGGAGGCAGTATCATAGCATACTTTCTGCATCTGGGATAGATATTAGCCGCAGCAAGGCCAGGCATCCAAGTCCCTCGATTGTTTCCTTAATGCAATGTGGAAGGCAAAGAGGGCTCTTAATGAAAAAAACAGGAGGGGAGGGGAACGCTACTTTGCTTTGGCTCTTCTGGATCATAAACCCAGTCGACTGTGACAGGGAAATGTCGCGCTGAGTCGGAGGGACATGCTAACAACTGTCGCCACGGACGGGCGACAGTTTTAAGGTTTATTGTGACCCGTGAACTGTGACTGACATAGATCAGGCCCAGGACCGAACCCCGGTGTGGATGCGTTCTGCGTGTCCTTGCTAATCACCTCTAATGACTAAAAGCGTAATGATTAACACGTTGGCTAACACAAGAGGCACCCTCCACCCCCCCCCCCCAACCAGCAGCTGCTGGAGCTGCGTTATATTGCTGTCAATAAACTGATTGCTTCGTGTTCCACCAAGAATCATTCCACTCAACTGACCTCACATTCTTGACACGCACCTGAAAAGAACACACTGGAATTGGCGTCCATGATAAGGCTCCCAATAAACAAATAAAGCAAACAACAACCGTTCAGCGATCCTGGAGCCTGCAGAACAAAGCCTATTCACAAGCCTCTCAGGTTAACAGCTGAGCAGTGAACAAAGGGAAGTGGGAGCGAAACGACCGATTGCCGAAACAAGGGGTTTGGTTCCCATGATGATGCCCCCCTCCCCACCCAGCAGTCACCGTGCATCCCTCTGCCCCATTACCACCCACAGAGGTACGCTACTCAGGTCACCAGGTCACAGGAAGGAGGGAGCCGTGGGGAACGGCAAGAGGAGCCGGCAGACTGCGGCATCCATTAATGCCACCGCTGCCACCAAGCAGGTCAACGGGAGAGAAAGGCACGTGACAGTCGGTGTCAAGTTCTACAGTCAAAACACATCAACATCAAACTCCATTCCGTTGTTTGGGGGGGGGGGGGTCTTCGGCACCCTCTAGTCGCACCCAAGGGCCCAATTTCAGCCCGTAGAGCCTGTGTATCCATTCAACTTAAGGTTGACAGAGGAATGATCACAATTTAACCCCGCCTCCACACGGTTTGAGATACGTCTTGTTTATTTCCCCAGGTTACTGGGTAGGTGAGAGTAGGTCAGTGCTCTATACACGGGCTGTCTTTAAATCGAATCCAGCAGAGGAGCCATGTTGAGGACAACGGCACCCACAGGACAGTAGCAAGGAAGATCTGGGATAATGAAGGCTCTGTGAAAGCCTGTAGCCAAAACAATCCATCTCCCAGGATCTTGAATGCTGCCAGAGAAAAACCTCATCATTGCCATCAGATAAAATTATTACCACATGTATTTCTAATGCATTATCATTGCATTCTATATTTTACAATCATCTGCGTTTATTCCGTGCAATGCACGACTCACTGTTGATATTCAGAGCTGCTGAAACACTGGAGCTTCACCAAGAATAATTACTTGATTTCCGGCACACTTGACAAACTAAGAGATTTCCTTTCCCTTCCCACAACCAGTAATTGGGAATTGGGAATGAATTCACAATCAAAAAGCAGATGCCCTGGATTCAATGTGTTGCGTACTTACAAAAAAAAAGGATAATATGTACCGCGTGTTTAGACTGGTTTTAGAATTTGCAGAGAACTAGGCCTAACTATCAACAACAGCGACTAAACCAGGCCCTGTTGGTGTAAGTAAGACACAGGGGAATGGTGAGTCAACGCATGACATTTTCCTGACATTGAACAAGCTGCTGATTTCTGCACGGCGTGAATGATGTAGCCTGCCCAGGTTTCCGAGAGATCAGACTCCCACCCCCTGCAACGTTCACCAGCAGTCTCCCAAGCTGGGACAAACCCGGTCCGTATGGCCACTGGGACCCTCCTGCCAAGCAGCAGGGACTCAGTTTTGTCACAGTTCATAGTTCTCTCATGCATCTTCACCATCAGTTCACCAGTTATGACCAATGAATGGCTGTGCCAACCTTGAAAGCTCACAACCCTTTCTATAACAAGTGCTTTTTCCTTTGAGAGAGAGCCGGACTTTGAGGGGACATTCAACGTGTTTAAGGAGTCGGTTTTCCTTTCCTTTGCAAATCAGTAAATTATTGATGGTTATGACCTCGGTGTATTCTAACTCCTGGCAGTGTCTAAAACATCTCGCACATGCTATTTTAAAATCAAAAGTCGTTATCAAGAGCCAGTGCTAGCCTGTTGCCAGCATATTTAGTTTTCTGAGAGAACTCCTTTCTGACATTACAGCAAGGCAAAAGATTCAGCAAATAAACTCTCTCTGACATAGTACTGAAATGGGAATGAAAGTTTGGGAAAATACCCTCTGCTAAACAAGTCCATCAGCAATTTACACCGAGCTCTGCCAAATCAGCCCATCACCGTATAGCTCTTTGCTTAGTCGAAGCTGCTCCATCATCCCGCAAGCTTCACCCATTGGCACCCACTTCTGCCTGCAACAATCCTTGAACAAATTGGCAAAAATCTCTTCACTGATTACACTGATTAGCTCTGACCCCTGCTGACAGCTTTACCTTTTGACACCACCCTCTGCCAAGCAGCCCGAAATCAATTAACACTGCCCTCTGTCAAAACAGACCAACAAGACCCAGCATGCCTCGGCAATTAAACTGTCAGACCCAGTTCACATCACAGAAACCTGACTGCCCCAGGTCCCTGGATGCCTCCGCTGGCTCTAGTGGAGTGCCGCGATGGCCCCCTGCCCGCCCACACTCCATCAGATATTGGATATTGTTATGAAATTTGGCCCGGTTCACTTCTCATGAACGGCGCACCGCTGGCCGCGCGCCACGCCACGGCTTGCTCCCTTCCCTCAGTTGTGCCGCGTCGCTTAATTGCATAGAATCAATCGCAGCACTTTCAGGGAAACGCAACACGGATTCATGCTCCGCCAGAAGCAAAACGATGTCCAAAAAAGCCCGGCTTACTGATTGACCGCTGAGCCCAACAGCGAGTGCAAAAAAGGGTCACAGTTCATTCAGTGACATTACTTGAAACAGCTTTAGCATTTTTAAAACAAGTGTCAAATAGTTACACCCTTGTCCTCGTTCGGTAATGATAGGAGAGAAACTTAATACATTTCAAACTAAAAATCCTATGGCTTAGCTGTGATTTTTCCACACCATCAGCAGCAAGCCTGGTTTTAAAGGGAAACATTTCCTCTAACTCATTTTTATCAATACCTTTGTTCGTCAAAGCATTTTATATAAACTACTATCATTTGAATTTCATACAGAGAAATGATGTACAGTTGCATAAGCGATATGCTTTTCACATTTCCATCTAAATCAGAGCGAAGACTGAGGGCCTAATGGTGGGAAAGTGGCCCAATTTCCAGCGGGCTCCTGAGGCTCATTCAAGCTGGACCTGAGCAGGACAGAAACGGAGCCAGAAGCCAGAGAGCTGACCTAACAGAAGGGGGAAGCATTGTGCCAAGAGCACAAGGTGTTGTGGGAAACAGCACTCTCACGCTCACGTTTTGCCTGAGGGATTAGACTTGCGTGCAACACAAGTAACAAATGCACATAAATAAAGATTTTTTATTTATTTTTTTGTACAGTGACGTGCAATATATCTGAATGATTGTTTCCAGGGCTGTGTCCTTAATCCAAAAAGCGCCAGCACCAACATAAGCCGTGAATCTGGAATCCCTGCAGTCACAAAGCTCATTGACATAGCTATGAAATCGGGACGCTAAACGAGAAAAAAAAAGAGAGAACTGGATCCGGTTTGTGAATATTGAGGTATAGATCGATGACCTTAACGCATATGCACTGCACTGGAAACCTTGATTGTTAAGAGCTCCAGTAGCTTCTGTGTTCAATGAAATTATTTAAGCCAAAACTTCCAGATCAACGTGCTGATCCTCACCCACGGACATACTCAGAGGGGAATTCAGAAATTTGGTGTTACTTAAGCCAATGGACACGGAGGCCAAAGAATGAACAGCAGATGTTTCTGTAGCCAGCTGTCTGTGTTCTTTGGTCTTCCGCCATAATTTACAGCAGCATCTCATTGCTACTGTGGGACATGCCCTGACCTCTTCAAATCCCTTGTCAGGGATATAAATCCAATTGGCTAACATAGTTCCTTGCGCCGTCTAGAGGGCAATTATGCTAGGAGGTGGAGTTCAGGGAGGAAAATTGGGAACTGTGGGTCACTGTGGCCTATCAATGAGGATGTGTGTCAAACCCTGAGCCGGGAGTGCTTTTCCTATCTGCACCCATCCTTTCAACAGAGAGACCCAGTGCTGAGACCTGCTACTCTCGCGCCACTATTTCATGAGAGGAAATTGCAAACCCTCCGGGAGAGAGCGGGTTCAACAGAGGTAAATGACTCTGCTAAAAATAATGTGAATGGCATTAGCATTAAAGGTTGAAAAGACAGTTATCTTGATTAAATCTTAATATAGTACAGAGCCATGACGGTTTTGGAAATATATTCCACTGAATGCCAGGAGGCATTGCAGTAATATGAAAAAAGATGAGGCACAGAATCAACAGCTTGGTTCATTGTTAATAGGAGGTCAAAAGAACTTTAACTTTCACCGGAAGAATGCAACAGGATCGTGAGCGGTGGGTGGGGTTCTTACAGGCCTGCCCATCATTAATAATATCCAAGACTCCAGTTCTGACCTCAGAGTCACTCCTGTTCATTGTTCTGATCTGCTGCCATCTGCTGGTGGCAAATACACCAGCAAGACATACAACAAGCATGAATCGACTACAGTATCTACCGTACTGCTTTAAGAATAGATGTTATTTTATCCAAGACAACCATTTGGGAAGTTTCACAAGCAACACTGCACTCCTGTCACAAAATAAAACATGACATAAACCACAAGAAGACAGCACGCTGCAATGATGTTAGAATTGGAATTTTAGCACTTGATTACATAAACTGTTAATAGTAAAAATACTACTTTCTACTTTAATAGAAACCAGAGCTCAGAGACTTGAGTGACAATATCATCTGGCTGAGCAACCTTTCTGTGGATTCACACCATACCTGACAAGTTCCCTCCACACATACAGAGGAGTTGTTCTGGCCGCACGGTGTCCCATCGATGACCTTCTCGGAATGTCGCACATAGAAACGGAAACCAATGGCCCGGCAGTTGAGCTCGCAGTGTTGGCCACTCTGAACTGTAACAGCAAAAGACACAGAGGTCCATGATCACCACAACAGAATAAAGAATGAACAAAGTAACTATCCATCCATCTATTAGTTCTCAATATCTCTTTGTCTCAATAATTCTTTGTTTGCATCCAAAATATTACTTCTCATTGTCACCACAAGGGTGCGGTATTATACTTATTCTTACGTAAAATAAGTCCTGTTACAATTTTGTACAGGAGTATGGATCTGCGGCCAAAAATAGAAATATGTTTTTCTTTTTAAATTTAAATTAGCACAATTGACAATTCCTAATCGTTGTTAAAAAAAAAAAAAAGACAAAGAACAATGTATGTATAAATACATATAAAATAAATGTTGTGGTTCTACATATCTGGCTTGAGACCTAACACCACTGAACACCGTTGGATACAAACAGTATAGCAGCGGAGTTAAAAATGTAATTTGACATAGAATGTTGGTTGTCACAATAGAGTCCCACTAAAATGTTGTATGTGTCTATTTTACAATAATGTGTGTATCTAGGTTCTGGCTAAGCTCTGTTCTCAAGACTTAAACAACAGGTTTTGTGTGCTATGTGATAATAAGCAGCAAAACTAGCAATGGCCAGGATTGGTGATCAAGTCTGAGGAATGAAATCTAGACCAATTAAAAAGAGTCAGTAGAAGCCAATTACAGGTCAGATGGAATCAGTGGCACTATTCGCCTGGAATGAAATACAGATCGGCACAGTTGCATCATAATGCATTTACTATGTAAACAAGCAATGTAACGCTTAAATCACCCCCCGCTTTGTATTAAAACCCTGCAGACAGACCACGTTTGCCAGCCAGAATCAGCCTATTAGTGCAGCCCCATCAGCTTTTGGAAGCAAAGCAGCCCTTTTTATAGCAAATATCCTGGCCTATGACTGTGGGCGGCCGACAGAGAGCAGCAGAGAGAGGATAATGAGGCTAGCAAGACGGCTAGCTCCACTTGTCCTCACACAGCACACGGCACACAGCTGCTGCAGCGACAGCCACAACAATCCTCATTGTCGTCATAATGCAGCAATTAAAACCGCACTCAATAGCCATGTTTACACCAATGCAATGGACAGAGCCCGGTACAACCGTAGCTTTGGAGAAAATGGGAAGGTGTGGTCTCGAATGGGGAATGCGAGTGTTGTTAGAGCTGACCAGGATGGACAGAATGTGCTGCAGCCATAGGGTTGAGTGACCGATCCACACACGGCAGGACATCCTCCTTAATGGCCTGTGGGTACATAAAGGGGCTGTCTACATCCACTTAAGTGCCAAGGCTAAACTGGGTTGCTCCCACTGAAAACAAACTGCAACCTTGTTTGTTGGTAGGGCAGGATTCTGAAGTTAGCAACGCAGAAGGGAAGCTGATGTGGCTCACATTGACAGGATGAAAGAGCATGTGTACAATTACTTTCTTTCTGCATGGTATTCATAAGCCTGTATTTTACACATATATTAAGACTGATGACTGAATTACAATTTCTGTTACCACTGAGGTAAAACATGTCTTCGTGTATATCATTGTCAACACTGCATGCTGACCATTGCATCTTGTACAGTTTAAAAGAAAAAATGTGCAGGATTTTGAAGTGTTGCTGTACTAAAAATATACTGTTGTGTGTATGCAAGGGAAGTGACCTAAATATCTTTGTTGTATAAAGCCTATAGAGTCCTGAAACAATTCCTCTAATCCAACATGCCTTCTCCTGCAGCTAGAACACCCAGTGACCATGTTAAGACAATACCTTGTCACATCACAGCTGGAACAAGACAGTCTGCAGATACAGCGTATTACATAGCATGTGATACCGGATTCTACTGTACCCTACCAACTGTACATCTGCCACTCTATAATTTATCATTGCCACAGGTCGTATGTTTTGGTATGAAATTATGGACTATGTTTGCCAAGCGCACTTTGCTGTCTCATATATCTCGAGGAGGCATTGATCAATTAGTTTTAATTAGCTGCTGATTCGAGGGGCACGTGTTAAAAATTAAATCAGGTGGTGATGGCAGCCAATTTGATTTAAGCACTACACTGCTAATCCCCTTGATTTGACTGGTACACACCAGGTTAGTATGCACAACTCATGCTTTTGGGACGATTAGGAGTAGGAGGCCCTGCTTTTAGCTGGGTAGGAAATCCATCATACATCTACCATCATCATCATCAAGCTAGATCAGGAAAACCTTTGCAATTACTGGTTAAATACACCAAGGTGCTCCACCATTTTTTATTTTTTTTTACAACAAAGAAAAATGCAAATACCTTTAATGACCTAGTACTTAGCTGCAAGTCTAAAGAGGTTGTCAAAAAGGGATGTTATGTTGTGACTGTTGCTTGGACACCTGCACGCAACTGAGGCTGAGCAGTGCCTGACAGCGGCTCAGGACTAACTGAAAATATATCTAAGCATGGGAGAGAAGGTAGCCCAGTCAGAACATCACTACCAAAGAGACTGGAGGTATCTGGAGCAGAGAAATAGGCGACGGGTCTCTGACCTTCATTGAAAGGCTCCCACTCGTACAGGCGTCCCATGAACGGGTGGTTGTTGAATGAAGAACACTGCACCTCTCGGATGTGTCGGCTGGCGGGGGGGCAGCTCTGCAGACAGACACACATGATGAGGACACTCGACGTATATCACACAAACATCTGGGCGCGACCTCCGTGTAACCACAAATCAGTGACAAAAAAGGCAGCTATATATAAAGTTGGCTTGAAGTCTCAAGCCTGGGGATGGCTGATTAGGCTGGGAGGGATGACCTCACAGAGACCAGCCAGGCGGCATTCTTCCCCTGGGACAATTCCTGTCTTTACGGGCGCTGCCAAGGGAAGGCCGCCTTCACCCCATCTCCACAGAAACCCGCTTAGTCTCAACAAGCCCCAGCTACTGCAAACAAGCGTCTCCCTCTCTCTCTCTCTCTCTCTCTCTCCCCATCGCTCTCTCTCTCTCTCTCTCTCTCTCCCCATCCCTCTCTCTCTCCCTCTCTCTCTCTCTCCCTCTCCCCATCGCTCTCTCTCTCCCTCTCTCCCTCTCCCTCTCTCTCTCCTGTCCGCTTTCTGTTTTTCTTAATGACATGTTGTGGGGGTGATGACATGCATGATTAACCCTTCATCAGCATGTACCTTCAGCATGTCTATCTAACATGCTATGCGTTTAGGGGGATCGAAAACAACTCTGCCATGAAGTGTTGTTTAGGGTCTCTAAATCCATTTGTGTGTTGGCTGATCCAAAACGGAATTTCTTGTCACTGTTGTCTGCCTTTAAATCAAGTGGTTGATCAAACAGTAAGTACGTTTCTACATACTGGGCAGCAGCGCTTACATTAGAGTTGCAGATCCTGTGCTGTCTCCGCGCTCCTAGGCAGACCGGGGGGCTGTAGGGATTCCCGGGGGAAGGCTGCTCCACTGAGGGCCTGCTGTCCGGGTACAGCTCCTGCTGAGGGTCCAGGCCCGCACCAGACGTATACAGAGATGCCCTGGACGGGTTTGTCCTTGGCTGGGACCCGTGGTGCCGGTGATGGATGCTGTCATATCCCTGCCTTGGGGCATATTGACTTTGGCTCTGCAGTTGTCCCCTGTACTGGGTCAGGGACTGTTGGCCTGGCTTTGGCTCCTGCCTCTGTCTGCGGGACCTGCCTCGGCCTGTGCCCTGCTTCCAAGTGGCGTCCGTCTGAAGGGGCACCATGTAAGGCATCTTTCCGTAGCCGTACCTCCCTGGAACTACGCGTTTGTCACCTCCCCCCCTAGACAGAAATCAACACACTGATCAATGGTCAAAATCTCTCGTTCAAAAAACGAAGCCATGCCATCCATCCATTTTACTCTACTTAGTTATATTCACAGAGTTGCTTTGTTTAGAATAACCAAGAATCTGGCATTAATGCAGAAAAATCCATTAAAGTTGACAGTCATTTTATTTCTGTTTACAACAAATAATTTGAGACCAGTTTTTTAAATAAATGTGTTTGGTTTTATTTTTACTGAAAGCAAGGGTAGCTACATTGTAGAATGCGTTTCCCCAATAAAACCCCCATGAATCAGCAGACAGCACTATTTATTTAAAGCCTTTGAAACAGACTCACAGGAAGGAGACGTCAAACAGACTGGGCCCAAATGAAGACATTGAGTCTATTTATAAAAGAATATCTTTAAACTGGAAGGGAGTCAAGCAGGTCATGGAGCGGGGGCCATTGGCCTGCTCAGCATGCAACAGAGTCAAGCAGCCAATTACAGACAGACGGGGAGACAGGCCCCATTTAGGCAGTACGTTGACGAGGATGGCCCAGCAGTTCCAAACAGGAAGAACGGGTGCCCCAATGGAGTTAAAGGCACAGTACCTGTGTCCCGTTTGGGGATCTCGCTGTTTCCCCCTCAGCTCCCTCTTGCCATCCCGCTGCGTGTTGTTTCCGTCCACCGGCCATGCTGGGTCACGATGCAGAGGGACAGAAGGGCGCAGTGGTGACACCATGTGACCAGGGGACAGGGGAAAGGGGGCAGTCCTACTAGAGGAAGCAGCGGAGGTGGAGTGAGCAGGCAAACACGGTCGATTCTGCTCCTGCACACCACCACCACAGGAGCGCGAGCATGCCATCCATGGCCCCCAGGGGCCCCAACTGCCAGTAGGCCCTCCTTCCCCGGTGGCAGGCACCTGCTGGTACTCCGGAGGTACCTGCACAAGCACACAGCAGTGAAAATCAATTTATTTGCTTTATGGCATTACCATAGCCATTAGTGCGTAGAACGGCTAATAGCAACTGGCCACATAAGAGCAAGCGACAGATCAGTAAAAGCAGAGGTAGATTGTTAAATAATCTTACAAAACGTTTGTAACAACTGTTATTTTGTTAGGTAACTAGGTAACTATCAGTTCTTAGCTTTGCTAAATTTTGTTGATATCTGATTGATGGCCATCACTGCTTAGGAATACCTGTGTTTCCTGCAGTTGCTCTTGGCTTTCATTTCACCCTTCGCTGAGCTGTTACAGGCTGTCATTTTAATCCCTGGCTAGGGCCACCCTATCAGTGCCAACCACGCACTTACCTTGCACTCAACGGCCAGAAAAATCCTAGCTACTGAAGGGGCTTTTTCTCCACATTTACCCAAGCACTCAAAATAAAAACATTCTTCTGGTCAACTGCAGAGTAATTCATTAACACAGCCCCTGTAACTAGACTCCACTGTCATCTCCAGGGTCAGGTATGGGTGAAACAGCCGGGCCAGTGGGAGCTTCCATGGGTGGCAGACAGATGGCGAGGAGTGCCCAGGGAAGGCCCAGGATTGGACGGCTCAGAATCCCGAGAGCAGGCCTTGCCCACACGCCCCTCTTTATTCACTCCACAAGAGTGGGGAGGGACGAACTGACAGCTGGCCTCACTTTCGCCTCAGCCTCTCACAAATATAGGCTGCACCGCCATTTCGGCACAGCTCTGCATGTAAGCAGACAGATTTACACTTGATAGCTTGAATTGGAGCTCGGAGGGAGAAAAGAAACCCGCAAAGAAATTGTTGCAATTAACTCTAGCCTTAGAACCATCCATAGTTAAGATACAACTCCACGCTCTCGCACTTGTTTGTCAAATCGACTGCTTGAATTTAGATATAGCTTTGCTGATTAAATAAGCTTGAATTATGGAGAAAGCTGCTAAAGGGCTTTTAAACGGCCAGTTTTATTAAAAAACTCTTACAGATGGGTCTTTGGATAAAAGCAAAGTTATTTGCAGCTACTGTAAGGGTGAATTTGTGTATCACCGAAGTGCATCGAGTCTGAAGTATCGTTTACAAGCAAAACACAGAGTTGACGCCGGCAGCAGTAGTGAGAGGGCTAGCAATACCGGACAGCAGCAGCCTACTCTTTAAGAGTTCATTCACAGGAGGCAAATGGACAAGTCAACCAGCAGCAAGCTAACAAACGCAATAGCGAACTTTCTGATACAGATTATTTTGTGTTTCTTTCTATTACAATAAAACACAGTATGCCTTTAACATAACACACTACTTTTTAAATGGAAAATTGTTTATTTAGGGCCGAATTTGAGCACATTCAAAAATTGGAATTAATCGCGATTAATTATTTTAATTTATTCTTACTTACGGGAACATGGTCATCCAAACCACGGCCCATTACTCACCTTCCTGTGTTCTGTGGTGTGCTGACACTCCAATAATTTTGTTCTTAGTAGCAGCAGAATGATAGAAATCCTATATAGAACAAACAAATGTCCATTAGTTATTGGGTAATCGTTAAAATATGTGATAAAGATCAGAGCCTATTTATTCATACGTTAACACACCGCTGTTTATTTTGATAGAAGAAGAAAACAGGATCCAAGAACAAGAACAAGATCCATCATCAGTAAAAATTTAAACGATTAGGAAGTAACCGATCATGCCTCTTCATTTGAGCACACGTTCAAGAATTGGCTTGATTGAAAGTTAGTGGTAGACGTTCACTTACCTCAGAATCCAGGCTGAGGTTTCTACCATAGCTTGTGGACAATGAGGAACGTGTCCCCCGCAGAGTTCCGTATGTCTGCCAAAATGAATAGGGAATCACTGTCACAAGTTACCGATAACCGGTACTTCTTAACTGTAACCAAACAGCTAGGTCTCCCGAGCGGCTAAGTTGGTAAAGGTGCTCGCCCAGACACAGACTTAGCCAAATGAGCAAGATTTTGCAGGTTTAAGGCTCATGTCATTTGTCCATCACACTGAAAACATCAAAACACTAATGAGCTGAGAGTTACAGGGTTCTTGATTTGTTTCCATTTGCCCACGCCCCCCTTGGTTCCAGTTACACGGCAATAGGAAATAACCAGGAAACAACAAGGCAGGCCCCAAGTTCACTCAGCTTAGGTTGGTTCCTGGTTGTGCTGGAAATTAGGCTATAAAACTCAATCTTCTGTGGGCCCAATAATAGTTTTTCCACTTTTTTGTACTTCTTACTATACAAAGTAACTCTCTCACGGGAAAATTATCTTCTCTCTACTTGACCTTGTTAAAATGACCTCTGACCTCATCTTGATGGTGGCCCTGATGGTGAGGAACCAGTTGGCCCACTGTCTCATGGGCACATGTGTTGCTGATCATAAAAATCTTCTAAGTGGCATTGTCTCAGAATAAACTGAACGCAGCCAATGGAAATACTTGTGAGAAACAGACCGTACATATGATAATCACTTCTACCTACCAAGAAATCCATTACACCACATCATGACACGAGTAGTGACCAACTTCAAAATATTGTAAAGAAAGAGTGGAGAAAATAAAATTGGTGAGCTACCATGCAGACAATCGTATAATAAAACAGCATATTGCGCCCTTTCAGGATCGTCCATTTTCTAAATGAATGTTTTGAACTAAATCTGATTAAGTCAGGTAACTGAGGATTTGTATACTTCTGTTACAGAAACTGAATACAGTTCCCTGATTATAAAAACGCCGTCTTCCCGTCTAAAGACTGCACACTAGTTTCCAAAATATTTGACATTTGAACTTATTAGAACTTAGGATTAGTAAAAAAAATGGACCAGGTTTATATTTACACGAACTAAATCAGAAATTATTTTTCATCCCACAAAGAATGTTTATACTCTATACATTTGCTGAACAATCTGATACATTTTAATGTCCGTTCAGCTCGCGATGCTAATATGCAATTTATAGATCTCCTCATGCACACTAATTGCAACGCAGAGAGCCCTTTGTATTGATAAATGAAGTTTACAGCTAAACTTAGAATATTTTTTGTGTAAACATTGACATGTTTGTGTAAATTCGCTGAAGAGTCGTCGAAAACATAACGTGTCATTTAAGTCTTATCAAATGAATATATCAAATGAAAGCACCAGATAATCGATCCCAAAAGCAAAAATTAAAGGAAGTTCATTACTCATTAACGCCTTATCGGTATGTGTAAAATAAATGTATTCATCATACACTCATTCATTTTCACACTCTTAATCCAGGTAGCTGTAACGTAGGCTACAAAGTTCGTGCTGTACAATAATAATAATAATAATAATAACAATAATAATAATAGAATACTATCAGGTAAGTACACGTTTCTTTATCATTCAAAGTTAAACATGTGAAATGTTCTGATGGAATTGCCAATTACCTCGTAGGGCGGTGTAGGTCTACGTCCAGTGTTCCCCTCTAATACCGGTACCTTTGTTGATAAGTCCGAGTGGAAGAAGCTGACACTTTTACAGAAGTTATCCAGAGCGCCGGTTTTCTAATAAATGCAAAATGGACCCCGAAATCCAAGTGTTCCGTGACTAATAAACCGAAGTACAATACCGTATTTTGAAACTATCAGATCAAACCGAAATTATAATAAGTCTCTCTACGTGAGTATTCCTTCTGTCAACTTCGATCCGCTCGATCGTCCGTATGTGGGTAAGCGAAAAACTCACTGAATTAAAGCCACAGTAAAAGTTAAGAGCAATTTAGTCGTTGCGCCCACTTTTGCGTTTGTCTCGTAATTTCCTCAGTGAGAACGAACGTGTTCGTACATCAATTCTTTATATATTATAAACAAAAATACTAACGATGCCTTATGTATTAGACCGCTTCCTTTAGTAGTATTATGTGTTTCAGTAAAATAATTTCATTCTAAACAGAACTACGCGAGCGTTGCCTCCAGGAATACTACATTCACTCTAAATAACATTCAACATGTATGAACCGATCCCAATGAAACACTCACTATGTCAAAATTTTGCAGCGTACTTCGTGCAGGAAAAGTAGAGCCGGTGAAGCATGTTTGGGGGGGGGGCAGGATTGGGAGGAAGCGTTTGAGCCTATCAATCTATAAACCACTGCTGCCTGAGAGACGCGTGCTCAAAAAGTGGTAATCACTTACTGACCTCGCCATAAAGGTAGATTGTAACATGCCATGAGTTCGTGAGAAAATAAACAAACACACCGGTCCTGGAGGGTGTCATACTTCGTCAAGACTCAATTAGAAGTTTCTGTGGAAATGGAACGGGACAGATACAAATCCTACTGCTTAGCTAATTTACAATTTTACAAGTTCCCGAAACATAATTCAATGAATAGCAATTTTATTAGCTAACAATTTAATATTATTAGCATTTTATTATATCTACTCTAACAAAAGATTTGGTTCTGTAGGGTGTGCTCTTTCATCTTTTAACAACAATTTCTGTTTGGCGCTTAGGATGACGAGATCAACTTATATTTTTTCAGTATTTATTTATTTAAATATCCGTATAAACCTGCAATACTTCGATACTATATGCAATTATTTTGATGCAATACTTAAGATATTTTATTAACTTCAACAATATTCCTTTTAAGAATGAGAAATGTCAGAAAGATAATAATAATAATATATAACAAGATAAATGTTTAACTGGCTACATCGAAATCCTAAGGCTCAGCAAAGCAGAAAATTGGTCTGTGTTGCCTGCGTTGCTTTCGATCACAGATAGAGGTTCCATGTTATACCACCTAATTTAACCTGATTCAATAAGTTTATGCTTGGTTGCAAAAAAATAGCTTCAATTTATGCTGTATACTGAACATGCCTGCAGCGAAAGGGATGGTATACTTTGAGTTAAATGGCCTTACCCTCCAAAAGGATCTGGGTCTGAGTTACTAGTATTTAATTTGAGACATATAACAATAATGATATTTCAAAATCATTAAACAGGAACTGCCCCAAGCTACACTACGCTTGGTTGCAAACAATCGTGCCAATATGAAATTCAAGCAAGGTATAAAGTTAAAAAATTAACAATGAGGAAAATTTGTCACTCAATACATAAGAATGTAATTTAACCTCCTACATCATCATTACCTGACAACATGACTAAACCATCAAATTGGTAGAGATGACAAAGCATTATCTGCTAGTGAATAGTGCTTCACTGCTTAAAATAAGGGATGTCTGTCTGTGAACAGCTCTGCCAAGTCGATCAGTCGTTGTAATTAATTTAGCCTGTTTGACAGTAATATAGGTGCAGAACAGGCATACCTTAGAGTGCTCTTCCATTTTGTCAACCCTGGTTTATCAGTCTCGAACCAAGCCCTGCTTTATTCACAACGGTTATGTTAATAGTACCAGTTGCCCGGTCATTACAAACTTGTCAAAAACAGCACTTCACCACTACTCAACCAAACTTTATTCATATTTATTTGTGGAGGGATGCAATGTACTTTGCTTACCTGCACAAATCGCAAAAGAATACAATCACTCATTGCAATGTAATTTCAATGTAGCAATAACGACAATAACCGTGACTTCAATAAGCATTCCTTTGGATAAAGTATTAAATATTTAATATAGTTTGTTCTATTAGTGTCCTCGCTGCTTGAAATATTTCTAAAAGAAACATTTACAGATTTTGGAGGTAAACAGTTATACTTAATCCTCTGGCAGACATATAGAGAAAAGATACAATAATAATTTGAGCATCATCAGATTATGGTTTACAATAAAGAAAGTTTAAATTTAAAATACTCCTGCATACAGTCTGATTTTTATTTTTCTATTTAAGGCCGCCAAGTAAAGGAATGCAATGGCTTCGTCCCACTGAATTGTGTCAGGCCACACTGCACGCTGTATTCACATGTATACAATCATATCAGTCTGTTGATCACCTGAGAGAGCTGAAAGGCATAATGTGAATGTGGCAATCATTCTCGGGGGCGCCAACCATATCAAAAATGAAAAGTTTCCATCTTTTAATAAAACAGCTCAGTTTCCCCCAAGGGCTTTTCCCCTTTGCTGCCATCATGAGATTTTGTGGATTAGAGAAAATTCTCCTTACTGACAGCAGAGCTTACGAGGCATGGTATTATAAGGTCAAGTGATACTAATTAAACCTTATCTATGACAGATATCATGTATTTCAGCAATAGCAGAAACACACTTGTTATTCTTTTCTCTACGAAAGAATTCCTTGGCCCCCCTTTGCTTTAGCGACATATTCTGAGAGTTGGAAGGGCCACTATGGTAGGGCGTCAGGAGAGAAAATACAGAGGTTGTAATAAGGAACGTGGTGTGAGGCAATGGTCAGGGCAGCATTGAACGGTACTGTTCAAAGTAACAGGGCAGAAGCAGTCGAGGAAACCTGTAGATGTTCTCTCTGTGAGCCAAGCAAATCAACGTATCCAGCTGTCAAGACCGTCGAGATCGCTCAGGACGTCGTCGCGGACGTGGCTGTCGGTCCAACCCACTCGAGCAAACAGCTGCCACAGCACGCACAAGGTGGATTCTGCAACCACTAAGCTTGGAACGTGTGGAAGTCTCGCAGGGACTCCTCGGTGAACAGTCCCCGAAGTCGCTGGCTTGCTGCAGCAGCCTTTTTCCTGCAGCCATACCACACGTCAACCAGGAGGACACAAAGGAGATCCAGCCGTGAAGCTGGGCTTGACTAGGCTGCAGAACCATATCATCCCTTTGAATGAAAAACTGGGAAAGAATGGACCGTTTCTCATTCTCCTCCAAACACTACATCCTGTAGGCCTCTGAAAACGGCAATATATTGCCATGACGTTGTTTGGCTGTCTAACGGGAAGAGTTCTTAAATGTCCTCATTTCTCTCATCTATCTAAAGCATGCTTTTACTTGCCCCGAGGTTTTAACAAGAATGTGTTTGTTTTTAGGAAACGCTGTCTCTGGTATTGACATGGCTACCCAAGATAAATGCATAGTATTTATTTCACTGCAGTGTAATTCAGATTATGTGATAACACAGGCCATTAAGACCGGTTTAAATTACTATCGCGGTCGCTGGAAACAATTCAATCTGTTACTATTATGACTATGACCACATCAATGGCCAATATCATGTGTGTGTTTGATGTGAGGTGTAGGTTTTCCATAGCATACTGCAGTCGTGCATATCAGAGAGTAAATGGAACACAAATGGCCCGGACAGAAGCATGTTGCTACAACTGTGGGCCAGCTGAATGACAGTGGTAAATGTAATGAAGCCCTGATTACACGTACTGTATCCATCAACAGAGCTTTCCTACTACAGCCGTGCACTTTTCAGCAACATCATCGGCAAGAGAGTGGAAAGAGACAATTCAATTAATGAGTTACAAAAAAAAAACAGTACAAGGCAACGTCACTTTAATACACAAAGGTCTCCCACTTTGACTATGGTCTTGAGGGCCACTGTCTGTGAGGAATGGCTTGCCTAGTATGGTGTGAAGAGAAAGCAATCCGCAATCATGGGAGCAAAACCCATTCAGAAGAGCAAGTAAAATGACTGTAGTACACTATAGTAACACAGACAATCACTACATATACATTAGACTATTATGCTTTTTAATACTTATGTCCATAGTCTGGGTAAAAGTAAGAACAGCATTTAATGCCTGGATTGAAGCAATTCATACATCTAAGGTATGAGGCAAGGGTAAGGCAATCTCCTTTGCATTGTGGGATAGATGGTAAACACATCACATCAGCTCTTTCAGTGCTGCACCAATAACTCAGGTGTTATACATACATTATTCCACACCTGACCGGTCACGCCGTTTTTTTCACCGAACTCAGATCTTCCTTTTTGTTTGAAGTCACCGTGGCAACGCAGTAAACTGTAAACAACGCAGTAGAGAGTGATTCCAGTCAGAGTGCGAGTGGTGCGGCCCCCTTGGTGGGAGAGTGGTAGTGCAGGAGACTAGAGGCAGTGATTTAGTACTGCTTTTGTGAACCTCGAAGGGCATTCCTGCCCTTGTCCTGAGGAGCTGCATTCCTCCTTAGATTCCACGCTCAGGACAGCCTCCCCCCAGTAAAACACTTTTACTCAATAAAGCTGTCCAATCTACACTAGAATAAATATGGAAGGCCCTTAAAAGAATTAAAGATCAAACCATGAAAACCCACTTCAACACTTGCCTCAGTTTCAACAACTGATCAAGGAAACAAACTAATGATGAACGCAATTTTAAATGTTTTTTTGTCTATAATTGTCATGGACAAGCCTGAAACTAAACATTTTTATTCAACCATACGCTTCAGTCAATTTCTTTGATGTAAAAAAAAAAAACACAAAAAACAAACAAATGTTTGGAAGACCAGTCCGAAAAGTGCAAAGGCAATAAAAATTGACTTTTTATGGACTTTTTACCCTTTGTCAACAGGTGTTCCCTCCTACATTCAGATCAGAAGTTCACTGTGTTTCCCAAAATGCACCTCCCAAGTTCAGAAGTGACATACCACAATTGCCCCACTGCCCACATTAAAGCAAAGCAGTTCTCTATCATACATTAATCTTCTACCTGGCTAAAACACAGGAATTATTCGATGAAACTGATGAGGCATTGAGCTGAGACACTGTTTGTAATAAGTTACATTTAATACTCGGCAAAATACAAGAATTTAGTGGCGGTAACACAAAAATCAGGGACTTGAAGGAACAAAGCGTAATATTTAACCCCAAACCTCTGTGTACCACTGACTGAGAGAGTGCAACGGTACATATCTAAATGGAGTAAAACATTATTAAAAAGGTGTCAGCGCTCACTTTCCCCACTACATGTATGTTTAGAAAGTGAACGGAAAGAAAAACCACCAGACATATAAGTTTGGGGGAGAATCTTACAGTGCAGGTATTGTACAGTGCAGAATAGCATATGAACTGAACAGAACAGAACAGAACAATAATGAAAATATATTTTGGTATGCATGTCAGTATACATTCAAGCATAGGATCGACACAAGGATTGGGATAACCCAATTTGTGTTTGAGAGTTGAGCTATTCAAAGGGGGGGGAAAAATGAATCAAAGACATTTTCACCAGTCTGTCACGAGGGGCTCTGTGCCCTGGCACACAATGGAAGCAGGAGCTGGAGGGTGTGGTATGTTTGGGTGGAGAAGGTGCCCTGCTGTGGCCTTAGACCACCACGCTGCCCCCCCCCCCCACCCCCCTGCTCACTTGCTGAGAGAGAGCCTTCTGAGGCAGGCCTGTCGGTAGGCTGGACGGTCCCTCATACCCAGCACGCAGTCCCTCACCATCTCCACAAACATGGACGGCCACAGCTTGTGAAGAGACTCCCCCTTCAGGTTGGTGTCGGACGCCCTCCGCACTAGCCTGCGCAGGTACTGACGGGTGACAGCCGCTCGCTCCGGTGCCTCCACGGTGCAGTCCTGAGGAAGAGGAGAGAAAGAAGGGCGCGTGCTGAACACTGGCAAAGCGACTGGGGGAAAAGCTAGAGTCGCCTGTCACGGGGGAACGCTCTTACACGACAACCCGAGGCCACTGACGGAAGAGGACCGGGTTTAAGAGAGAGGGGCTTTTACCTCAGCCCCCTCTGTGCTGACATCTCGGCCGGGGTAGTTTAAGAGGGCTCTGCCCAGGCCTTCTCCCTGCAGCCTGCTGTTCTCACGGAGCTCCTCGGGAGTCAGCCCAGCGCGCTGTCCATGCACCTCCAGGAGGAACTGCAGTTGGTGTTTTCTACGAGAGGGAGAGCAGTGAAAGGGAAAAGGAAAAAAGTGATGGGTCTGGAGATCTCCGAAGATACGGTACATGCCTGCAGAGATCAACGCGCAAAAAATGCACAGAACCATCCACTGAGGATAATGTAAACATAGAGGGGATGTGGCTGGCTGGGGGGGAAGGGAATCAGGCCTACTTATGACTAATATGGCAGCAATAAAAAAAACAGGAACAGGAATATCTCATTGAAATGAGAACGAGAGAGGGACACTAGGTATCAAGAATGCGTTGTCCATTCAGGAGACTTTATAGGTCTATACCATTTCTATTTCACATTTGACTATTCAGTCATTGACATTACTCAAGCCATTTTAAAGGCAAAAACACACTGATGCTGGCATGGTATTTACTTGGTAATTTTTTTAGGGATAAACTGAAAGAAATAAAACTGATGTGGATAAGAATTCCCTGGGTCAGAGAATCAATGCTAATAATGTGACCAGGTAAGGAGAACAAAAAATAACCACCTGATCTCAAAAACAAACCAGGATGAATTTAAAAAACGACCATTTTTTTTATTCATAATTGGCAGTTCTTATCCATTGTATTGTCTACTTAACCCAGTTCAATAGCAGCATCTGTACATATGTAAATTGAGGAAAAACATTATCAAAGGATGTCACATCTGATGTTCCTGTCTCATCCAACATTATTAATAATAAAATACAGCACTGCACCTACATGTTCATAAAAGCCAGTGCCAGAAATATGAAAGAGTCATTTTGGCTTAGGCTGGAGGCTAAAATACCTGATGGGATTAGCCTGAGTAAGAGTGTGACAGAGAGGCTGGAGTTACTGTATACGTGTGAGTAAGATGTAGAGGGCGGAGAAAGTGGGCGGAGGCACTGGAAGGTGAGACCAGACAAGTGAGAAACAGTTTTTCATCTCGTCTTAAATATCAGGCAACAGGTTTTTGGTCCCCCCCCCCCCAACTGAAAGGGCTGGTTTCTGCAGCCTCTATGGGTTCTGAAAGAACAAACACAGAACGAGTAGGAAGACAGACGCTATTAGTTTTCTCTGTGCAATTTGTTTTATGTATGCTGCTACGGTCAGTACAATAAAAATGATAAAACCTGAGAGCACTTCTCATCAGTCGCTAAAACAATGACTAATAACACACAAAACCATTCAGTCAGTCAGTCGCTAATAACCCATAAAACGGTTGTGTGGCCATAAAGGAGCCAGAAAGGTAAGGAGGAACCGTTTAAGACGAGAAAAGGGCGGAGTTCCAATGAGCAGCAGAAAGAAAACTACAGGCAAACACTCAAACACACATTCCGCTCAGATATGCCCCAAGGTAATTATACAGTTAGAATTGTAAAATGAAGGTTTATTTGGACAGAGGTCTTCCATTTACTTTACACGCGAGGCCATGAGAAACTTCCAGAAAGCTGCGAGCAAGTGACGACGTGTAGAACTGTAGAGCACACGCATAGGCGCATGTTCAGCCACGCGCTGGCGGCACACACCAACAGCGCATAAATTCCCCTGGTGCGCAAATACCGGCCTGCGCGCTTTGCTGAGACCGGGAAATGGCTGCCTGACGTATAAATCAATTCTCTCACCGAAGGATATTCTGGTCTAATATCAACTTTAAGTCTCTATGGAAATCTGAAAAAAGCCACTGAGGACATTCTGTCTCCAGGAACGAACAGACCACACATCGGTTTCCCTCCACTTGCACTGCCCTACCTAAACACCCCTCAGTAATCTCATTAACAAAAAGCGGCACATTCGTGTTCTCTAAATTCAGAACAATGCATTAATGTTCAAAATTAAGCACTTTACCAACGGCGAGATTAATCTCAATGTGATTTGGTCCTGTTTTTCCTTTGCCTTTGTTCTCTTTCCCACATAAACGCATCGTGAAAAGCAGAAGGGAAGGAAAAAAACAACAGGAAACTGGGGGGGGGGGGTCGCGGTCAAGCTCAGCGGAACCTCCCGGAACCCCTTCGTTAGTCAGATGTGAACTTTATTCATTACTCTGACAGGGTGCAGGACGACCCATATTGATGAGGAGTGGACCGAGTCAAGGCCTGTTTTGCTCCAAAAGTGGTTGGTTCTGCGATGGAGTGCGCTGCATATCCGAAGAGCTGACGACAGGAATGCTTTCGGGTGCCAGGTACCGCCCCGTCCTGGGGACACGACATTCAGCTCCCTGACTCCAGAATACCAGGTCCTCATGTCAACACACAACACACGCACACACGCGCACACACACACACACACATTCACCAGGGAACAACACAGACCTGCAATTTAACCTTGTTTCTCATTCAAGTGCTGTAAGGGAAGCCGTTTGTTCTGGATAAGAGGCCAGGTGCCTGAGTCGGGCCAGCAGCATTAAGGCCTGGGGCAGCAGGTCTCACCTCGACTCCTCCAGCAGAAGCAGCAGGCGGCTGTGTGGAGTTTCAGTGGCCGCGATGTGGCCCAGGGTCCCAAACAGCCTCTCCGCAGTGATCATATCAGCCACGGTCACCTGACACACAGACACACAAGTTCAGCACGCCAACACAGAGGGACAGGATGTCACACCAGGCGGATGTGGCCGTGATCGGGCCATACCTTCAGGTCATTGATCTTCTGCAGGTTGAAATGGTGGAGCCGGTATATGACGAAGGGACGCCACAGCGCCATGGTGACCACCGAGTTCCCCTCCGGATGGACGGTCAGCTGGTCCAGGCGCCTCAACTGAGCCAGAGCTGCCAGCTGCAGCAGCCGGCTAATGTTGGTCTCGACGAAGACCAAGTGCTGGGAACAAGAAGAGAGGTGAAGCCCACAGGGGGTGGAAAGGCAACAGGGCTCGGGGGAACATGACGCAACGCAAACGCTGGGGTCTCACCGATAAGTTGGGGAACTTCACCCTGATTCGTGGCAGCGTTGGTACGATGGCATCAAAATGCATGTAGTAGAAGGTGATGACCGCGACGGAGCCCGCGGTCTGCGCACTCCAGCCCCGCTCCAGAACCTCCAGGGCTCCAGGGCCAAACAGGCGAAGGTTTTCCCCGTCCAGCTCAGCTAAGTGATTCTCCGACAGGGACAAACTCTGCACGCTGGTACCGCCCGTTTCCAGGAACCTGTAAGCACCAGACTACCACCCATGAAGCCTTTGGCCATGACTGTAAACAAACAGCTCATTTGTAGGCTTACCATTGCAATACAATTTCAAAGATGGAGCATATTTAATCCAAAAAATAAAAATAAAAATAAAAATTATAACTGTGTGGAACGCAGCCTGGGGAACAGCCTCAGCCCCATCATCTACACAGGGGGACACATGGAATTTCTGATTGGCTTTAGAGTACTACCCATAGATTTCTACATCCGTGGTTAACGCAAGCCTTCTGAAACTAATCAGTGCAACATTCTCCCCCAGAACCTTGTAGGTAAGCCAAACGCAACGTTGGTTGACAGCCACAGTCCACCTGGCCCAACAAGGCCAAAACCCCGCACAAGTAAATCATTGTGCTAGACAATAAACCCGATCCCCCTCATTGAAGCTTCCCTTTCTGAAAAGACAGAGGACTACATCCTCTCTTATCTATGCAGCATGTTTGAATTAATCGTAACACTTCCCCAGCTACACCCACAAGAAAAAAGGAAACCAGAAAGAGATAAATCTGATGCCAAGGACTCTCATGCAAGTGTGATAAAGTGTAAGTTTCACCGTTTTTTTCTTCTGGGAAACAGGACGAGGCATTGTCCTGCAAACTGAAGACAGGCATAAAACTGCAAGACCCACAAGAGCTGAGATGAAGCCAGGTGAAGGAATGCCAAGACTAAGTAGTACTGGTGAACTGGGGTACAGAGAGACCGGTGAAAGTATGCCAGAACGAATGAAAAACTAGGTCAGCTGATATAGAGGGACCGGTGAAGGTGAAGCAAACCGGTAACTAAGGGGATGTTTCGTTGGGTGGGAACCTATGTAATTTAAAGTGTTCACAGACAAGGTGGAGTCTGCACACTCGTTACTAAACAGAACATAAAATGCAGCACACAAAGTCCAAGGGACATATTCAAACAAAATATACATATACATATATTGGGATAGATAGATAGATATATATATATATATAATATATAATTGCCAGTCGATGTTGTTAAAAATGCCATGAGAAAATATCTAAAGACATCTTTAATAGTCATGAACTCAAACGCATAAAAATTTTGGTTAAAAAAAAAAGGTGGCTTAACATTAAAATGTCCTACTCTTCCACCGATATCCCACCAATCAAAAGATATCAGAGGCTTTATGTTAAAGTCTGTCTCACTTCCTGGTGTCCTGACAGGTATAAATGAGACACAAAGGTCCATGGTGAATGAGTGAGGCAAACCAGAAACCTGTGACTGCTTCATAACGATTACAGAAAGTATTACTTGATCCTGGTTGACTCTCACAGGCTTTTTATTAGCGTGATGAAGGCTTCCTTAAGAGTAATACTGTCCGCATACGATTTCTTACAAACTTAGAGAAAAACTCAATCCAACCCAAACAATTAATCTGCAATTAGTCTGAATGACAGAAAGCCTTCAACTAAACAGAAATGGAACCTGGCTGAATTCATCCATTATAAATATTAAATGAACAAGACCCACCACAAAGCCAGCGAAACGCACAACATTATTGACAGTGTGTCATGTTTCCCTGAGAATGCGGAGCAGTCTGGGAATGTCTGTAGCTGGGCCGGACCAAAGGGCATGCTGCAGAGCAGCATCTCACGGATCAGCTGCAGACCTTCTGTCTCCCATGCAGCAGGGCAGCGGGAGGCAGCCAGACAGACCTCACTAAAAGGCTACTCCGATCGGGGGCTACACGCCACTCCGCTCCCTGACAAAGCAGCCGCTTCAGACACTGAAGATGCCGGTTGCAGCCTCTGGCATGTAACAGAATCTGACTGTGGAAGGAAGAAGTTCTGTTACTCTTTACTTGTTAATCACCTGGAAGCACGCCACTGGCATATTTTCCAGTGTCTCACTTATTGTTCTCTTTAATCTCATTTGACAGATTGCCAAATTACCCTCCCAAAAATATGAACAACACTCAGAAATGTGCTCTTACACTAGGATTATGTCAAACCATCTAGCTTCGATTTAGGTTTACTGCCAGGAGTAAAAACGTTCCAAACCCATTGAGTTTCATACAAACAAAATATTCAGAACGATGAAAATGATTTTGCATCATCTACAAACTGTCAGGCATCTCATCAAACCTCAACGTTTCTCTCGTCCAACGCGGAAATACGCTAGAATTATGTCCCACCGTCACTCTGCGACGTTCATGACTGTGTTATTGTTACGTTTTAAAGTCTAGAAGAGAGTCGAAAGAGAGGACACATTTCTCTGTGGCTCCCCTTTGCCCGTCCCGTCACTCTGCGACGTTCATGACTGTGTTATTGTTACGTTTTAAAGTCTAGAAGAGAGTCGAAAGAGAGGACACATTTCTCTGTGGCTCCCCTTTGCCCGCCCC